>BEXV01001757.1:30882-41342 GCA_003118195.1 Hemicentrotus pulcherrimus
GGGGGGGGGGGGGTACCTACATATTAAGACAAATGGGAGTGTGCCGCCAAAACCATAATGGGTCACTTTTTCACAAAAATCCCTAGACTTGGGTCTTGTTTTTAACCAAAATATCATTAAACATGTGTCCGGTTTTTCAAAATTCCCAAAATGTTCCTTACTTCCAGAGAAAATCCACCCAACCGATCCTCGAAAATGGTAGGGGTTTTGAGGCTTGAGCGGCACATCCCCTTCCAAACCAAATCTGAGTATCATGGAAGACCACTACTTATTGGTGAATGGGCTACCCCGACAAAAGATTAGAAATAAATAAATGAAATAAATACACCTGTACATGTATTCAGTTGCTTTGATGTAATGGTGATAGTGATTTGTTTCATTTTGTTTAAGTTTGTGAAAAGTTTCTTGTTTGTTCTTAATATATTGAAGATCAGATACATGTATATTGATGAATGGTTCATACTGTTTTTGTATTACGTGTATATGAAATAAATAATGAATAATTGAATATACATGTATAGAATGAATTATTAGATCTAGAACACAGTCAAAGGTATAGAGTTAGAAAGGAATACAGATGTGTTCATTGGAAGATTGGAGAACCAATTTTATAATTTTTGTATTAATATTATAAAAACTGGTCTGATTTTTCTACTTTAATACCAGTGTTTTATTATAGTGCTTTAACATGAACTTACCAAAGCACTCATAGTATTATTTTTTACTATGGTTACAGGATTCAATTGCGCATTAGATTTTTCCCTTTAGTTTTATGGAAACTTGAATTGGAAGTGCCTCTATATGACCCTGTTTAGCCTGTTATAATGAATATGCGATATAACACCAGTAACATAGAATTACCCTCCTTTAACAAAATAGGAGGAAGGGGTGGGCTCAGAAAAGAGCATAACATTTTGGTTGGTTTTAGTGGACCTTGTACCTCAAAAAATACCGACCATCATGTAATTTTATAGAAAATATGATCAAATCTTGAGACATAGTTTGGTAATGTAAGGATGATTTTAAGTTGATTGCAGTCTTACAAAAGCACCTTCTCTTCCGTTTTAGAAAACGACAACCCAGCATGACCAATCAGTCAAAATGTTTAACCGAGACCGATGTAGAAAGTCACTCTAATAAGTCACCGTAATAACACTTACAAGCAGCATCTAATATGTATTCTATACTAAAATTCAAACTTGAAGATGGGCTTAAGGTTTCGAGATCTAAGACCCTTGGTCAGATCTACCTGATTTTGTTAAATACGACCTACATGTTTATATTTCATATATTTTGTTTGTTTTTAATACACTTGCACCTGCATTGCATCTATCGTTGCAGGGTATGACATGACTGGAATATCACAGTCTCCTTTCCAGCTTGTGCCATGCTCTCCATGTATCGGAAGAGACCTTACCAAACATTCACAGGCAGTACCTTCGACTCCAGATACTACCGATCGTAACCCACAAGAAAGTCCACGGGTAGATTTAGCATGTAAGAATACACGAAAGAGTTCAAGGTGGTTGTCATGGATAAAGACAGGAGAAAAAGAACGTATTTTGAAAGTTGTGTTGTATATTTTTCTCCTGGCATATCGGTATTTCATACTGGTTCTGAACATCATTAAGCCTACTTAGAAATTATAACAGAATAAAAATGAGCATTTTTATCCCATGTATCAGCTACCCCCCCCCCCACAAAAAATTTTTTAAAAAATTAAAAAAATAACAATGATTGGACAGATACTGATGGGGTCAATGATTAAAATAGCTCTCTCTTCAATACTAGATAATATTGGGAAAATTCTTACTGTCTGTTTTCGATACCCATTCACAATATAACTTTTGTAAACATGTTTTTATTAATTTTCCCTGATTTATTTTCATTTTGATATGATATTTCAAGACGTTAAACTGATCTCTGGGGAAATGGTTGTAATATTAACCAAACAAACTATTACTCACGTTTAAACATACAAGTATGCCTTCAATGTGAGGCAAACAATGATAATGTTGAAGGTAAGCAGGTATATTTCTATTTATTTTCATATAGCTCGTGGCGTACCAGGCACACCCGTTCCCCAAACTACAGTTCATGCACAAATATCTCAGGATTCACCACGCATGGATTCAGGTAATATATCACTTGTATTTCACCACGCATTGATTCAGGTAATACATGTATATCACTTGTATTTCCCATCAATGAAATACGTTTAACAGGTTGTTAATCACATGTCCGATTTATATCAATAGTTTCATTCATTGTTGGTTTGGTTTTGATGACGCTTATCATTCATTTTTTTTTTCTATTTATGCTATTCAACAGTAAAGTAAATGAAATAATAAATTCATATTACATTTGTTAATGATGGCAGATAATATAATACGTCAAAGAAACGTGTAAATTTCGGAAATACGTCGCATTTTAAATCATTCATCAGATTTTTGGAAATATGAATCATCCCCTAGCTATGAATAAAAGGAATTCGTTTCTATTAAACTATCACAATGTAAACCATTAATACACAGGTGAACAGATCGTACCACGTGTTACCACACCTATAAGCGGTGGGTTTAGAATACCCACATTCCGCACACCTCAAGAAAGGAGTAAGCCGTCTTTGAGACGTGCAAATCAGCGACGGCGCATCGAGAACTTGAATCGTAGCCCTCCGAGGACCAGGGAAATCGATCTATTCAATGGAGAGGATATATTTGAATAGGTCATCATGACAAGACAATCACTCTGATCATTACACATGAGGTAAAGAATAAAACGCCCACTTGAACAATACTCGACACATGTCGTCCCATTGTAGCCTCCTGTTTGCTTCTCTTTTTCCCCCTTTTTTCTTTAACATAATGGTCATCTGGTATTTCAAAGGCGATAAGATGTTTACTATTATTTTGCTCGAAATGCTTTGCCTTCGCATTCAAACATAATTTAAATCAATTATATTTTTAGTCTTGTTGGTCTTAGGAATAGATGATCACAACGGTATTTACGTTGACCAATTCATTATATTAGACAATTGGGCGTGTGATAGTTTGCAATGAAAGAACCGTTCTAAAGAATGTAATGTATTAGTCAAACGATATGTCACTTCAAGATCTGGAGGAATGTTTGGTTTTGTAAAGATTTTGTTTTGGCCATGATATAGTTTTCTGCATTTATCAAAGTTTACTTCTTGCCTATGAGTTGACATACAAATTGTCTTGCAATATATTATCCAACAAAGAAACATGTAGAAACTTTAATATCCGATGATTGTTTACCAGGTAGTTTTCATCGATAAATAGGTTAACACGAGAGTATTGAAAAATGAAACAATTTGTTTACAGTTCCCCATTAAATGTATAAATATATTTGTTTTTGATGTACCGGTAATCTTATTATTAAACAGAAAATTAAAAAACTACGCGTTAGCCGTAAATTAGTCTTCTTCGGGTATTTGGATGGATGGCACTTCCAATGTCGAAGCAAGAATTACGACATGAAGTATAATCTAGATTAATTATTGCCATGTGACATGACATCCTTCTTCTTCTTTAGTTTAAATTTGATGGCAATTAGTCATACTTGAATATTTTTGCCGAAGACGTTGTTTTCCTCCTCTCTCTCTCTCTCTCTTAACTCATATTATTTATATACTTTCTATATTTTTTTGCTTTCTTTTTCATCCCTAACAAATAAATGTACTTCTCTAAGATAAATTTACATTAAAATCTGCAAAATAACCAGTTCCAACTGCGCTTGCCTCGTCATTTCTAAAATGAAGTCTTACGAGGTACGTCGCGCCAACTTTTCGGTCAAGCCTTGGTAACTCATGCATTTGTGGGGGGGGGGGCAGTGTACCTGTGCGTACAGATGGTTCGTCACAACCATTTTACCAACTTATTATGATACACTTTATTAACGAGAAGAAACACTTGTGGGCTTGAACTGTCACTCAAACCAGTTATGGTGTCTCATTAATGAATCAAATGCAAAAACAAATTTGTATTCAATTCCATCGGCTGATATCTCTCAATCAACATGGTTGTAACGCCAATTTTCCTGACGAAAAGAACACACGTGCATCAGATTTAGGGTCCCAGTTGTCTCCTTGTTCCAAATTACGGGACCGTAGAAAGTTAAATTGGTGCTTGATGCTAGTCTGACTCTGACGAGCCAATGAGTCTGACCTAGATATCCTTTCATATCCAACACAATCACCGTCTCGTGTATTTGGATCGCACATTGTTGTGTCTAATTGCGATAATCTCGTATTTGTAAGGTCATCCATTGTGATAGCGTGGATATCAATAAGCTTGATATCGTAGAGGTGTGAGCCCTTACTATCCTGTCTAGTGGAACGTAAACATATTTACTCGAGATTTCGCTACATCGGCGAGAACACTTTGATGGGCAGGTTCAAGGGTCTGGTGAAGTGTTGAAGCTCCATCTTAAATGTCTCAATCAGAACTTGTTGATATGTTGAAAGTTGATAATATAACCTGTTTGCGTAAAGAATTACTGCCCTTTGTCACAATACATCTGCGTAACTTAATACGACACACCTGCAACATTTTGTTTAATGATGACAAGAAAATAAAAAAAACTAAATATAGTATATCTAAAAGTTCTTGGTAGAATGAGTATTACAAATGTCAGTGTGTTTTTGTTTTTCGTTCATTTCTCTATTCGATTAGGCCTATGTTTTGACAAACAAATGTAATCATCCCGGATTGTTTAAAGGCATCGTGTGATATAGTTTTGTTTATAGTATAATATGAAATAAAGACCCACTCATTACTTGTACTGATGAATAACATGATAATACTTAATTCTAATGGATACATACACGAAATTATAATAATGTTAAATTAAAAATAAATAACATTCTTCTTCTTCTTCTTCTTCAAGATAATCTGCCTCCTTCAATACTGAAGATTCTTGCAGATATCGTATACTCGGCCTGGTTGGGGTATGCAGGTTAATATGCTAGAGATTACTTATAATGACAGAAAATGACTGATTGACATATACATATATTTTTTTTTTGATCCTACGACCGATTATATGGATAATGGGCGTAAATTGATTCAGTATTGACATCGATCTGCAGTTAGCCTCTTCTATGTGGTGGTATAGAATATATTATTTCCAAATTATCAGACCATAACCTTAGAGAACAAGTATGATTCCAGTAGACTGCCAAGTGTTATAATGACATAAAAGCATCAATGATATTTGCAATATTAGTGTAAATAAATGTGACCTTTGTTAAGTACTTCATTTCCTTCACCTTGTGATATCTGTAATTTCAAAACAAAAATAAATAAATATGTTTTTCTTCAGTTTCGTTTAAAACCACTTCTCTCTGATTCTGTTTTGGAGAAATCCCAATTTAATAGATAGTAACATTCTTTTCATGCCCTGACTTCAACTAGTTCATTTCCACGAAAGAATACCAATTGCGTTTTTCTGTGGCAACCTCAAAATTCGTCTTTCTAAAATAAAACTGTTAAATATTCATCATCGACAGCGATTAATCTAAGTGTATCAATACAGTAATGTGATGGTGGTAAGTTTTTATAACACTTTTCAACTTATTTCTACTTATATTTACATGTTTATAAATTATGGAGAAAGTATACGCACGTTCTCTGTATATTAAACGACAAGAGGAAAACAGATATGAATCGACCCCATTAGTAGAAAATAATTATGTCGTTCCTTTGCCAATGATTAGTCCGTCGGAGAATCCAACGAAACCATACTCGAGACGAAACCATTATCTCTATTGTCACACAGCTGTGGTAATTGACAAAAGAGCATTTATACGCTTCATTTGTGAAGCTTTCCAGAAAGGTATATCCTCCACTACACAAGACTATCACTTCTATTGTGACCGGTGTCATCATCAGACAACGCAAACCTAAATGCCTCTGTGCGCTCCCCTTTGTTATCTCGAGACAGCTTAATTATCGACATCGGCTGTCCCGAAAAGCCACCTAGCGGATCCTTTCTAATCAGACAACCGCTATCCCCGTAATCTATTCAAACCCAATTATAATCGTCTCGGCTCAACTTCTCAGACGGCCCATTTAAATAGAGACATTTGCCCCAAACTCCTCACTTTCACAGCAAACTTCATACGACAAACATCTCCTGGCCCTACTTACCCTTTTCGAAGTAGAAACCATAGCATCTTAGAAGTATCCACAGTTATTTTGTCAAGCTCTACACATCTATCATTATGGAATTATCACTCGGCGCTCCAGTTTTCGTCGCTTTTTTGGTTGTTCTGATCGGTATCACTGCCGGTGCTCCTTTGGATGGTGATTTGAACTTGCAAATGGATATTCTTGATAAGATCGGAGTTACAAATCCTTGGAATTTCCCTTCGGTGGATGCGAGTACGATATCGGTTCCCGACCATCTCCGTTTCCAGTACGAGTCGTTGCACCGTCAACATCGTGTTCGTCGTTCCTATATTACAAAGGGAATTCATAAAAATGAAGGTGAGTGTTGTCAAGAGTAATGTGTGTTTAAAGTTATTAGAAAGTTAAAAATGTTTAAAAACGTTGCTTGCTTATTTGACTCGGTAAGAATTGGACATGCATGAAGATTGCAAGAAAAAACAATAATTACTAAATTGTACTAAAACCAAATTAAATGATAAACTTTATTTTACCGTGCTCATAGATGAATAAATCTCGTCAGACGGTCTAATCTATCTAAGCAACTTTTGTGTTGTCAATTGCCTTGTAAATGTATATGTGCGATATACATATACATTTGTAGAACAGTGTATGAAAAGTAAATGATCTAAAATGCAATATATCCGAAGATTATTTCAAACGAACAAAAAGTGGTTAAATCTCCAATTAATTAACCCGTCATATTGTCCTTCATTTACAGAAATTTATGGAGAAGTGTCGTTCAGCGAGAGTAACCGCCAACTCTTCACGTTTGACCTCTCCAGCATCCCCGAAGGCAGTGAGGTCATCATGGCTGAGCTCAAAGTCTACAAGGAGCGACCCAACCATTCTATCTTCAAGCCCGAAGGCGAGGATGGTGAGACACACATCGTCAACCACGGCCACGTCCACTCCGCCTTGGTCTCCGTCAATCAACTCACCAACGAGGAGATTGACTTGGATTCAGACCCGACCGATCTGGTAGCCGACGTCGTCAACCAACACAACGGCATGAAAACCAACACCATCGATCAGAGGTTAGTAGCAAAATCAATTAAACTTTACGAGTATAATATTATTAGATGATTGAACAGACCGGAATATATATATGGAAACATGTCTAACCTTTATATTTGTTTCCAGTGTGTGAAGATTTGTATAGAAATACAACTGATACCAATATGTTTAAAACCAAAATATATTTAAGAAATATTTCTAAAGGCCAGTTACTTATAGACATCCCATTTGTAAATGAATGTTACAATACGTATCAAATGCAATGGTTCTTCGACAGGAGAAATATTATCATGGAAATGTGGCGATATGATTGGGTGGCAAGATTATGTACTCTTTTTGTCCAATACAACACATACTGTTTGGTTACGAAATAATTTCTGATAAATGAATTAAACGATTGTAATTATTTTATTTTACAGAGAGGTGAATCTCAACTGCTCCGGATGGAAAATCTTCGACGTCACTAACACAATCCAGACCTGGGTGGCGGATCCCGACAGCAACCTCGGCGTCGCATTCAACATCGACCCGATCGAGGGAGGTCATCACGCCAGGCAGGTGGCCGACAAGATGGTCTTCGCAACCGACTTTTATCCCGATTCTCCGAACTCTCCCGATAGCAGACCTGTTCTCGTCATCTACACGACTAAATTCGCACCAAGGTAAGAATCATTATCTCTGCTCATCACACATTCGAAACAAAACCCATTGATGATATTTTAAACAAATTGAATTTGATTGCATCTATTTTATTCCGTTTCTTCAAAATCAATTCAATGAAGCGATAGTGCAAGATGTAACATTGGAATTAAAAATGAAAATAAATATAATCATAGACAAAGTTTGATAGTTAAGATGAGGTCCATGGAATATTCATTTCAACTGTTGCGGTCATCACCATTATTCATCACTCTGTGATGTTGTTTCGTCACTCTTTGACATGTGAGCGATGACATAGTTTTTACTTTTGTATTGTCTTTTTTTAAAGGAGCATGACATTCATTGTATCTCTTTTCTTGTTCTTTATTTGTTTTCAGTGATGAACCTAACGAGTGTCAGTACGAAGGTGAAGAAGAACACCGTTGTTGTCGCCGCCGAAAGTACGTCGACTTCCGCGACCTCTCGTGGACAAGTCGCTGGATCATCGAGCCAGCCGGCTTCGAAGCCTTCGACTGCTATGGCCCGTGTCACAACCTTCGTAGCCGCCACATCAGAGATATCTTCAGGCTCCCGTTCTACAGTGGCTCTTCATCGGGATCGCCCACCGGGTCACGTAGTCATCGGACATGCGGCGTGTCCAGATCATCCGCGTTGCCAATGATGTACCTGTCTGCAACAGAGAGCGGCACCGTCGAGCTGAAAGTGGAGGAGATCCCGAACATGATCGTCGAAGACTGCAGCTGCTTATTATGATTCAGCTCGTGAGACATTGATATAATGATATGATTGATATTGATATGATCAGTGAACTTTCCGGTACGAATAACTCCCTGATAATCAAAAGAGCATCAAAACGGTTGACAGAATAGAAAATCTACAGGGAGAGAAAAGATCACTTTTCGTTCCATAGTGGTATGAATTCGCCATAGAAGGAGACAGTATGAGTCTCACCTCCCTGGTATGACAAACTTAATAACCTATCGAAATGAAGAAGGTTCCAGAAGATTATTTTATATAGTGTGTGTGTACCGTAGTATGTCTGAAATAGTCTAAAAGACAAGTACTTTCTGAGTATGATTATACTCGTGATACATGGGTATGGTTGCATTCATGAGTTTTGCAACCTGTTAAAGCTTATTCATTGAAAATCGAAATGAATGACTGTAAATGTTTTGCCATAAATTATTATACAATCTATATTTTATCAAACTATGTGTTTATGATTCCAACTATAATGTATTCATAATAAAATGCAATAATATGATATAATCGAAATCTTCTGAATGAATATTCAATCATTTTGTTTGCATGGTTTGTATAATGTAATGAGCATGTTTGCGTCTTTGGTTGAGCGAGCTAAGTGCAGTTGAGATTGATGACAAGGTCATGTAAATATTCTTCATACAATTAGTCTTTTCTTAAAAATATATAAAAAGGTACAACAATACAACTAATGGAGTTTTTTGCCAAATACTTTTCAATTACATGAAAACCAATTAATACATAACAATATAGAACCCATGGTGTTGGTAAATGTTGGAATTTGCGAAGTGTCCGATTGTGCTGTTGCTGGATGTAAGTTATCTAAAGCGTGAAGAGAGAAAGAGAGAGAGAGAGAGAGAGAGATAGAAAAGAGAGAGAGAGGGAGTCACGATTAGATAGTGTTCATTTTCCTCCTTAAAACTGAACTTGTTTATATTAGTTATTTTAAAAAAATATTAGAATTGATGAATTGATGATTTGCATAAATTATGATGTTCATTTTACATTCGTTTCTCTTAACTTTTCTAAACGGTTGTTTTGGAAGCATGGCAATCGCTATCCTCTCGACCTTTATTTCTATAAAAGCAACCATTAGGGGCTAATTAGGCAGGCTAGCCGTTCATTCTTTTCATCCTCATTATCCCACCCACAACACCTGGACAAGAAAGGGACTTACAGGGGGAAAGACCTATTGTTACGTCCACCAAGTTCGGGTAAAGACGGAATTAGTACTATAGAATCGGGGAAGCATGGGAACAATCGACGTGCGCGCGATGTCTCAGACACAATTCGATACTCTTTGCAATGTTTTGGTTCCGAGAGGAAGGTTAATTAGGATGGCTGCTTCGTAATTGTTTACTCCTGTGGGAATTTCGTTCAAGGAACAGATTTTTTCAACCTAAAATTTCTTTTTGATACATGTTTCTTCTTTTCCCCTTTAAAATGCCACGTTTGATTTGCTTGACATAATCATGGTGTCCATGTTTGATTCATCACTTTCAAAACACTTTCTGAGAATATTAGGTCTTCTCGGGCCATTTTTTAAAAGTCATTTGGCTGTCATTGATAAACTTTTCAATACAGTTAAAATTTCCTGTTGAATTCCGTCGCTGCATTTACTTCGGTCGTAATACTTATATGTTTATACAGATGTAGTACGAGGAAGGTTGTTTCTGATAACACTTAAATTGAACCATATTTTGCATATTATCCGTGGAATGTTAATAAACCTTTTGTATGGGTGTAATCGGAGTAGGAAATGTTTTAGGGTTAATTGCAATAATGAGCAAAAGAGAAGGATGACGAGAAGAGAGAGAGAGAGAGAGAGAG
>BEXV01001757.1:63630-76391 GCA_003118195.1 Hemicentrotus pulcherrimus
CGCCTGTAAAATGGCGACTGGCTGGAATGCTCCCCAGGGAGTGGAAAATGTGCACACATTGTGTGCGGGCAAGCCTGAATCCGATGACCGGGGTAATAATATATCTGTAAAGCGCTTAGGCACATTGTTGGATCGATGTATTGAGCGCTATACGTAAATAACCGGATTATTATCTAATATAAATTACATATTTTTACAATGTGTGACCAAAACAAATTTCCATGTTTTTTTGTGAATTTGAATGAGTAAAAAGAATTGAATTGTTAAGAGAGAGAGGGTGTTTTTTCAACAGAATAACCATCTCATACATAGGTTGCTATCAGAATTTCTACCAACCTATGAGCATTGTATACTTGAGGTACAAGGAAGACATCAGCAACAGTGACTTCATCCCCGATGCAGTACTTGCCCGAAGTACTCTCCAGGTACTTCTCGAGAGCCACAAAGCCTTTGGTGATGACCGTGTTTCCTAGCTCCATCTTACGGTCGGCCCCAACAAACTTGCACATGCTTAGATTCTGCAAAGTTGAATTGAAAAAGGTCAGGAGCCATTTCAGTTCAGGTTATTTTCATATTTTACATTTTTTATCAAGTACTTACAAAGCGACAATAACAATACAAACATAATATAAAAAAGCAATTAATTAACTTACAGAACCGGTACTTTAATATATATATATATGCTCATGTATACTGGACTAACTAGTGGATCCTTGCATGGGAGTTGGGTGGGCATGTGCACATGCACCTCTTATTATTCCATAGCAAGCACCAAAGGCACTCCTGGATTTGCTTAATAATCATCAATCTCATAAAATTAGCATGGATCTAATACAGTGGAACTGAACAAAATATTCACTGTTTTACATTACTGATGTATTAGCCAAACTTTAAATTCATTTCATCTGGATCTCTAATCTTGATCTTTCCAATGACTTAGGTAGAGAGGAGCAATTCCTTTATCACCATGTCTCTTTTCATTTATCTCTCTAACTACCTATCTATCTATCTTTATATCCATCTGTCTATCTATCGATCAATCTATCTACCTATCCATTTAGCCACCTCACTTTCTATCTATTTATGAATGTATGTATGTAGGTATGTATGTGTGCATCTATCTATCCCTATCCATCCATCTATATACCCCTATCAGTATCTATCCATTCACCTATTCAATGATTATAGGTAATTCATTATAAATCGCTTTATTTTTACTGAGAGGTGATGAGTGGATTAACGACCGAGACAATCAGTAATTTTATTCACCTGAACAGGTTGGATCCCTGCATTGATGGTCTCTGCTACCTGACGTGCCTGGAGATTGTCAAATAAATATTTAATTAGAAAGAAGACAAATAATAAATAAATTAAAATATAAACATTTAAAATCAATTTATATTCTAGCGAAGATAACAAATGTATGTATGTACTTGTACAAAGCTCGTTTGAGGCAAACTGAAAAACGAATATCGGTAGCTATGTTACAAAAGTTGCACTGAAAAAGTTTGACAAAACAAAACAAACATAAAAACCAACATTGATATAGGGGAACCTATCAATGAAATAAAAGCTATTTGTGCATATCTCTGATTCTGAAATATCTGTCCCATATTGATCTATATCATTGCTTGCTCATTTAAACAGTATTTATAATTAACTCACAGTAATTAAACCTTTTATATCATATCCTCATACAATTAAGGCTAACATCATCACTAATTGTACCTAATCACCACAAATAAAGTATTGTTATCTTATTCAACTACAAGCAATCTGTAGAATGAACAGCCACAAAACAACAAATATTTGTTATTTATTCTACTGAAAACTCAGCCAAATCTTCTGGTCCATAGTGATTGTTTTGTATTTAGGATCTTTTTTTTTTATTGTGAGCAGTTTGTCAGGTCAGGACTACTTTCCCTCCTGTACTTCCAGCAATTTCTAATGAGACAATAATTGTATTATTAAAGGTAAAGACTAGTTATGGTCATGGGATTGCATTGAGAAAGAAACGTTGTGGAATCGATCAGAAAAGGTTGATCATCTAGCATCTAGCATCTGTAAGGTTCTGGAATCATCAAAATGATAAGAAATTTGGCCCATTCTTCGTAAAGTTACAAGCACTATACACAAAAAGATGTATATGGGACTACCCAATATCTATCACAGACCAAGAGAGAAACAAATTTACCAAATATATGAATTAGTAGGCGGTTTCCCGGCAAAATTTTTATCATCATGTATTCAGTCAAAACATATTCTTTCACATGATTGGTAATGAGAGCTTCCATTTCATTTTTTGAAATTAGGGCGTTTCCAATACTGGTCTTTACCTTTAATGGAAAGTAAATCTTAAATGTACCATGTATCTCTTGATAGGGTCCTTTGGAAAGAGGCTGTAATTAGGTCTGGTCTCATCTAGGTATTCTATGATTGGCAGCTGTAAATATGAATGAAGCGATAAAAGACAAATAAATGGAAGCATTTGAGATAATATGGTATGAATACTCTCTTATTTGCCTATCAACATGCTATATGGAAATGTCATCAACTGCACAGTACATAAAGTTAACCTCTAGAAAAAAAAAGGGGTGGGGTCAAGTTTCATTCTTCTCTGAGGGTAAAATTTCATTATTTATTATTGCAATATCTTGTTAAAGAAGTTAAAGCATGAAACCCCAAACAAACAGGGAAAGAATATTAGAGTGGTTATTGACTTTTTAATGTTTGATCAGAATTCCATCTACAGCCATTTGAATTATTGAATGAGGGTTTCTCCAAGCATAAAACGTAATAGGCATAAAGAAAGAAGAAAAAACATGTGTAAAGTGCCACGAGCGTCAGAGCCTGGCGGATACTGGCGCTATATAAATATCAATATTATTATTACTATAACACTTGAGAAACTGACACAGGGTATGAATTTAAAGACCTTAACCACATTCTAACCCAGTATCATAATATTTGGCTAGGTAGGTTCTCAATTACAACAAACGCATACCGGCTAATACTTTAAAATCCTTTCTGCACTAGTTTGGCCAGGAGGGATGTGACCTCCCTGCAGGGTCACTGGCAGGTGGTTATCTCATCAAAGCAGCTCTCAAATAACATATGAAAAAGAAGGGACCACGGGGGACCAACGGTTACCGCTTAGACATTGTTTGCTGTATAGAGGGCACAAGTAGCTACAAGTAGTGCAGTAGGGCTTTGATGCTGATGCGACCATCTGAGAAGCAGCATCTCTGGCTTGTTTCCCAGGGGACATAAAAACAACAAACAAGCTGTTGGATATGCTGAACTTACCGATTGTGTCATCAACAGACCATCAATCTCCAGGGCAGGGACCTGTCCCATTGGATTTACAGTGAGGTACGCATCAGACAGCTGGACAAGAGAAAACCAAGAAAAAGGAAATAAATCTTTACAATATCACAATAAAAACTGAAAGATAAGTCTTCTAAAACTGGTTTTAAAAAATCAAGGAGAAAATGCTACATTCAAAAGTAACTAATACTCACTTCCATGTATGCATAGAATATTGTCTATATCCAGTGTCATCCAATCGATTACCAATACTTTTATAAAAAACAAGACAAATGCGACTGCGTCTCCTATATGCCTCCGCCCTAAATTCAGTGTATGAAATGCTAGGGGCACTTATACATTGAGTGGATGTAAATTGTAAATCCAGCCAGATTTGGTCAATTTCTTTACATTTTGCAAGGCCAAGCAACCTATCTACTACATGATATATTATTCAAAAGGTCTTTGTACAGCCAGTCTTGAAATAAACAATAACTACCAGGCTTAAGGAGTTCATACCTATACTTTCTTACCGAAAATATATCCGGTAATCAGACAAAATATATGCCAATCAATACATTTCAGGTTATCCATTATGGCATGGGTGCCTGATTAATTAAAGGGCCAACCAAACATTTTTTGTTAATGAGAATCAAAAGGAAAGGCGCCCTTAGCCTAAGAGCCAGGCTAGCATGCTAGATCAGTTTATAAAATGGCTCTAGTATTTTAAGCATCGTGATTGGTCAATACGCGTCACATGACATGTAGAAATTTTTGATGCAAGCACGATTTACCTGAAAAAAGCGCACAAAAAAGTTATATTGCACGTTACCATGGATATTTAATGCGCGCGCGTACGTGTAGTATAGCTGCGCCTACGCTCCCTCGATCTGCATTGTATTTTATGTAGGCTACGCGTAGCTAATTTTGTACGCTCCATCCCCAGCGCAGCGTACGCGTAGCTTATTGCTCTAGCTAGGTAGCTAGAGCAGGGTACGGTATTATTGTAGAAAGCAAATTTTTATTTTACTTTTGCCTTGGATTTAGGCCTGTTTTGACTTTGGGATTTTATAATGAAGCCAGGAATTTAAGCTGTCTAATGTAGACTCGTCTGTAGACCATCCGTGGACTTTTTGGTAAGCTTGCAACTCTTACTAGAACCAACATAGACTAGACTTAGGTCTAGTCTAGATCTAACTTTAGTTCTAACTCTAGATTAAACTGTCGTACTCAGTTTCGTAGACTCTAACTAATTAATACTTTAGATCTATTTTTTGGTTTGTTTGGATTTGTGTCGCTATTTTATAAAAGAAATAACGCACTTGACCCTGTTCTGCAAGACGTAAATGCAGTGTTCGCTCGGTTTCTCCAGATGGTTCGCACTGTGAACTCACCGCAAGCGGCTCGTTGCACAGAGCGGCACCAATCTAAAGAAACCTCGCGCGTACTGCATTCACCGCTATTGCACTCAGAGCCGTGCGTTATTTGTATAATAACACTTTGAAATTACCTGTTCTCCCTTCAGAAGGTTTACACCTTTATAATCATAATCCATTCCTTTCAGGGCAAGAGCTAGATAGGAAAACAAAACATGAAAATCAAAAGTCAAACTTTCAAACTTTTTTTCTTTCTTCAAATACTGTATCAAAAATGGGTAAAGAATAGCTCAACTTCATACAGGGAACTATTATTATTATTATTATTAAGTATTTGGCGTCACCTGTGCCTGTGAATCTACCACACAAATAATAACAATAATGCTAATCAAATTGATAACAAAAGTAAGAATTCAACCCTGAACCAAAAGCAAATGATTTAGAGAAACAGAAGAGTGATTGTGTGACAAAAAAAATTGACAAAATTAGGAAAGTTATGCAGTCTCAAAGCTTTACCGGTAATTGACCAAAGGCATATTGACAACTTTGTGAAGAATCTTTTGGGTACCTCTCAAACTTGAGTGAACTAAAAATAACAATATTTTTCTTCTCTATGCTGCAAAAATATTCCCTGTATTCCCTACATGTGTCCTAGATTTACTATTGGACATACGTATTTACACGCCCCCTCTCAAAAACAGGACATTTTTGTTGTAATCAACAACCATGAATGGAAGTTCATGACAAATTCATTATGAAGAAAAAATGGAGAGGCATTCTACAACTACAGGTGTACCGGTATATGAATTGCCAACTGGAATGAGATGGATTCTCTTTCAAGAATTAGTTCTTAATACTCACTAGTCCGAATTCGCCATGAACAGGTACTCCTGAAGTATGAGTGAAGGACAGGCTGTTTAAAAAGAGAAGAGAGAGTTTCAATTTCAATATACAGTTTACAGAATAAGAAACATTACAATGGCAGCATTTTACAAAACCATCATAAGATAAGTTTCCTGAAAACCTATTGCATCAAGTCTAAACATAAACGGTATGGTTTCAATGGTTTGTTGGTGAACTAGTTATACCAGGGAGGTGAAAGGAGTTGAAACTCTTGTAATTTATTCAAACACATTTGTGAGTTCTAAAGCGTAACAATGGGATGTGTAACATTCCACTTGGCTTTGCAGTTCCATGCTCCAAACCACGCTTCCACTGCGGGGATTTTGGAGGCCAGGCACCAGTTTCAAATTTATTACAAAATATTAAATTACCAGCAAAATTCAGTGTAAATTATAAACTTTATCTGGGGATTGTATTGGGAATAGCTCATTAAACAATTTTTCAAATTTAGGACTCCGCCTTTCCTTTAATCTGTGTGCCAGAGTTGGTTCAAGAAAAATTAGATCCTGACAAAAACTCAATATTGTAGGATAATGCGCCAATTTGTGCATGTTTTAATGTCCCGTTATGTAATCCATGATTTACAATCTTCAATAACTTTAAGTTTGCTAATGCGTGTTTTTGTGCGTTTTTTTTTTGCAGTTGGAAAAAGGGATGAAATTACACAAGTTTGTGTTTGCTTGTTCTACTTTTTACACATTCGACAATGGATGAGAAATCATTGAAAGGGACAGCGAACAGTTGCTGTGATACCACTTTCTGATGTAGGAATTCTAATCCTGATATTTCATGCGCTCTCTTATCTCACCAACTGGTCAACAGTTGCAGATAAGTGCATAACTTTTTGGCAGCTTGGTGCATGGGGTCAAAGGAGAGCGGCTTGATTCCAGTGCTTCTCTATCACGTCCCTGGTTGTACTAAATGGTTTTGTGAAACGTTTATGATGCCCAGATTGCCACGTAAATTGATTGTCATATCATAAAATGATGCTGTTGGTTTGTCATGAAACAATTCTGTTATTAGATCTACAGCTAATAGAGCATCTAGATTAAGACCTGAAAGTTAAAAATGTTGTAGAACAAAACCTTTCATGCCATGGCGGTAACATGGCATGGGAATTAGATGAATTAGATGGATGTCAGTAAACTAGACCAACCAAGTCAAACAGACAACAGTTTTCTGAGACTCATGCGCACCCCAATATCTTTCACTAAATCATATTTTCCATGTTAAGGTATTAGACCTATATTAACATTGTGCAATAATTTGGAAAGGCTTGTGATTTCTTCAGATTATAATAAACAATTGACTGTACTGAGGAGGCGAGTTGGCTCAGTCGGTAAAGCGTCCGCCTGTCGAACCAAAGATTCCGGGTTCGACTCCCACCCAGGCGGATGACTGAAGCCTGCCTTGTGTGTTCACGTGTCCCTTCCCTTGTTTATAGACGCAAGTTGTGTTAAGTGGAAAACACGACGTCCCTCGGAAAGGACGTTAAATGGAGGCCCCGTTTAGAGAAGAGTCACTACCTGTGCACGTTAAGAAGAAGAAGAACTTACTTAGATTCTAAGCTCCTTCACCATCAAATATCAATCACGTAGGGTCTACACACACGCATTTGCATCATGAATCATAAACACAAATTACTACGTGTGGGACCACAAATTATAAGTGTTTTACATTCACTCAGTTCGACTGCTGGTTTTAGCACAAATCGTAAAAGATAAATATATACTAGAGGGTGATATATTTGAAGTACTGAATATTAGGGTCTCTAACCGTCTCTTACCTTTGAAGCAGCCATTGAACTTGAATTCTTCAGCTTAGAAAGAACAAAAACCGCTGGTATTTTCAGAACTGACAGTCGTCTGCAATGTACTTAACGCAGATGGCGGTATGCGGCGCCAAGCAAAGTAGATAGATATTATACATATAAATATAGTATTAATTACCTGCTAAACCAATCCTTTTCAGTATTCCACTCACGGCCTCTCTTAATTTGTTGTCTATTTTCCTCCTAAATGTATCCTTTTCCTTTCTCCCTTTTCTATCTCCCATCAAACCCAACAGTCCTTTTCAAGTTAATTAATATTTTAAATCTTAGCTTTCCTGGGAGAGATTTCAATTGATTGTGAAGATTTTTGTTGTTGCATATGCACCCTATAAATAAAAATCGCGTGCTTTATCTTGTAATTGAAAACAAGTCAGAAGAAAATATTGGAACCAGGCAAAATTTGAAATTGCCATTTACTACCGGATAGTGACTGACCAGGCCATCACTGCATGGTCTATGGTACAGTCATGATCAGGATGAAATGGAAACAAATACCTCAGCTCTCCTGATTTATTCTGACTTAGCAATATTCATCAGCCACCAATAGGACAAAAGCTGTTTTGAAGTTAATCTTTCTGGGAGTAATTTAAGTTTTTGTAAAGAAAATTTGTTTAAATCAATGTTAATATCATATCAAAACTTAATCTTTGAGATCATCTAAAGTATATTACTACAACAATGTCTCATGGTAAGTCACTAGTTATTTAACTGCACGGGCACGTTTGGCATGCTCATTCGGACAGTTCAGTGACTTCTTCAAAATACACGAAGCAGTATTGAGTATTAATTTGGCAATAGTAACACTCGGTGAAAGACGAACTCTATGTACAAGATTATTCAAAGTGTACAAATCAAGTTAGATAAATATAGATAATCTTTATCTTTATTCATCCTAGGTTCCAAAAGGCTTCGTTAAATATTGGGGCAATTGTTCCACTAATCTAGTCGGACAACTTGCATTCTGAACTTAAGAAATAATAGGTGGGGGGGGGGGGTGGTTTTGAATTTGCATTGCTCTTGTAAAACCTCACAGCAATCCTAACAAACGCTTCTTGTTGTTTTTTATTGGTAAAGGGAAAAAAAGAAAAATGCATTTTTGTATAGGCAAGCCAAAGTTGTGACTGCCATTCTATTTGATTGATATCTTGATAATTGATAGTTTCAGTGGCTAGGCAAAAGAAATATATTGTATCAGCCTATGTAATGTACATTCTTTAATTGTATTTACTTGTTGGATGACATTGATCGAGAGGGGATATCAGAATATAACATATTGCCTGCCACCAAATCACGTTGCTTAAAGAGGAGGGCAAAAGGCCTATGGTTCTTTAAAATATTTTCGATATTCCCAGATAGAAGTGGCTAATTCCTTATCATACACGGAACGCCTATCTCGCCTCAACATGCCCCTCTGTATAACAGACTTGTGTACCTATCAATGTCATTTGTAATTAAGAGCTTACACAGAATTTATGACATGCCTGAATAAATGCAACCAGTCCCAAGACATAGAAGAATCCATACACTTGTTTTCAATCATGAATTAGCAAGATGCAATAGCTTGAGATTTTCTCGTGTTTATGTTTTTTCTCAGATTTTGGGAGCACCTCTCAGAGGAAGAAAGAGAATTGTGTATTGGTACCAATGTTTTTTCTTTTTAGAATGTGCTCCGAAATTTCCTCTTTGAATTGCCTTCATTTTGTAGAAGCATACTAGCTTGCTTTAACACTTTTTTCTCTATCAAAGAATAATTCACACTTTGATATGTATTATTGATTATGCTGTTATTGTTAAGTTCTTATTTAATGTACTTTCTCTATCAAAGTGTTTTATCAAATCCTTCTTACTTTTTAAATTTGTCTAGGAATCGATAACAATGTTCCCCAATTTTGATAAATTTCAATCATATCAATAATGATGTTCCACGATAACTTCAAATTAAATCAAATTAATATTAATATAACCGTATCCACATGACTGCATAAACAGACAGTTTTCTGCATTTATCATACATAATAATAATAATAATAACAACATTTATAATGCGCACATAATTATCCACCCCAAGAGATGCTCAAGGCGCCTAACAAGGTAAAGTACATTAAAAAAAAAATAACATAATTAAATATAATTCAACAACGTTAATTACATCAGATTGTAAAATACACTACGTCTTAACTGAGGAGTTCAGACATTAGATAGGTTTTCAATTTTGTTTGGAACAAATTTTGATTGGCTGACATTTTGATTGAATGGGGTAGAGAGTTCCATAACCGGGGTGCAGCAACTGTAAAAGCTCTGTCTCCCCAACTCCTCTTAGTTTTTAACAGCTCTTTTTTACAATCATTTTGATAATAGTCCTAACAGTATTTGATTTATATTACCGTTAGTTTTAGTTACACATTCATTTATAAGTTGTGTTGACCTTATTTTTATTTTTTGTTTTATCTATGCACCAGCCAACGGGGAGAGCGTCTAGACAGAATTTTCAAATTCTTTTTAGGTGATCCTCAGGCATTGGCTGGTGCTAAAAATCATTATGTTTATGTTATATCATTTATCAACCTTGTGATGTTTTGTATGTTACCATCTTGCCTGAAAATAAAATGAATAAATAAAATAAATATATAGTCAACGAACAATATCATGATTATCATTAATAAATCAGCTATATGCCTATTCTATAGCGAATTCAAACAAGTCTGTTTGTATGTCGATATACCTCTGGTTTCAGCTTATTCATTTTAAGCATGTAATCTGAAGTGTTATGGACGAAGGCGTTGAAGTCCAAATTCTCTGACGGACAGCAACAGTACTCCTGTATGTCACATGCTATGAGCAATACGAACAACCCTCTCATCCTTACAGTTTTAACAACGCTACACCGATCCACAGTAAAGACCTGACAGGCTCTCCCTCATAATTATTGATGTCTATGAATTAAAGTAATTACTGTAAATTAAATTTTTGTACTACAAGGATATAAGATTTATTTAAAAAAAATCCCTTTCATTGTTTAAAAGCAAAGCAAAAAACAACAATAAAACACAACAGTATAAACAAATAAAAAGGGAGAAAGAAAAAAAATGTCACCATATTTTGGGGATGCGAATTATTTTGAAATTTTCCTGACAAGCAAAATCGATGAATGGGTGAATGAATGATTTAATATATAGATAAATAGGTAAATAACAGCAATGATGATGATACTAATAATTAAAAGAAGATGATTACATTTTCAGGAGCCTTTTGTAGTCGAAAGCATGGTACAATAAGAGGACGCTTCTTTACCTTAAGATTTTGTTTGTTGAGGCCGCCATTCTAGTCAAACTTCGCTTATGATTGCGGTCTCCTGCAGTTTTTAACAGATAGTTTGGATAATACTTTAAATGTATAAATATTTTAGAAATATTTAGTTTCCATATCACATGTAGATATGTAAAAAACAACTCTTAATTACCAGATACATAATCACAATACCCGTTTTAAGGATTTTGTTTCACTTATGAAACTAGGTAATGAAATCAGTACCACATATTTCCCTGATATATCTGAATGCAAGTCAGTTAATTCTTTCAAAAAAATTAAAGCAGCTTTATCTCAAATATGTATAGTTATTCATCTTTTGTTTAAATTGTGTTATATGTTTTGTTTTGTTTTTAAAAATTGTAATTATTAATGTTTTTGTTGTTGTTTTGTTGTTGTTGTTGTTGTTGCTGTTATCTTTGCTTGAGTACATTATGCTATGAATGCTTTGGGAACTACGCTTGTACAAGGCCTAAAGGCTTTATTTATGTAGTTCCCCATTTCATCTTCTGAAATTGTTTATGAAATATTTTGTATCTTTTGTATCAATTTAATTTCTTATCGAGAATGAAGTAAATGAGAATTGAATTGAATTGAACTGAATATGATCTTTGTTATTCAATTATTATATTTCGAAAAATGCAGAAATGAATTGAAACAAAATATAATTGAGTACACAAAGGTATGCTGCAACGAGTTTTGTCGGGGGAGGGGGAAGTGCCCCTAGACCGCCCCTTCACTATAAACACAATGGTTATTATCCAACAAATTATTACACTTGTTATCATTTCCCATACATGTATTATACATGAATAACATATAGAATAATTATGACAAAGGGAGAGTCATTATTTCATAGGAAATCTTNAATTGTTAGCACAAGACTTATTACATGCATGACAGATAGATCACAGAATGGTTTAAACCACAGCCGCTAACAGCTATTTAAACATATACATATTATGGTAGTTCTAACATTCACATCTGAAAGGTTGGAAAATCTGAAAGGACAAAGGAGAACAGAGAACGAAGAGAGGGAGAGAAAGTTAAAGAGAGAGAGAGAGAGGGGGAGGGAGAGGGGGAGGGAGGGAGAGAGAGAGAGAGAGAGTGAGTGAGAAAGAGAGAGAGAAAGAGAGAGAGAGAGAGAGAGAAAGATTTTGGATGAGAACGAGGGTGGGGTGAATTGAGAAATGCACTTAAAAAGTATGCAGTGGTGATGAAAATATTTTAATTTTTAATTTTTAAACATTCAACGTTTTTTAATGAATAAAATTACCACCCATAGCTAAAGTATTGTAAAGAGTATTCTTTTGATACGAAAACAATGCTAATGGATTGAACCTCGACATATAGTTCGGGTTGCGTCGCAGTGATTCATTAAAATGTTTTGATCGGTAGACTGACCTTCTGAATCATTTCAGATAACAGATAAAAGCACAGAAGATGCTAAGAACATGCACTGATTTTGATACAATATGCTTGGAAATAGAATCCTCTTTAATACCTTTACTGTCGAAGCGGAGTCTTTAAGGTAAACAATAGACATCGGTAATTACTTCATGGAAGATATCACTGTAGAAAATTTCTCATCCCTGAAAAGATAACGCTTGGCAAATTAATTTAGATGGAGAAGTAATTCATTTCATTTCATCTTGAAGACGGGTGAAATTGAACAATACCGTTTCTTTCTAAAGACGCATTTTGTTCGTCATTTTATGTTGATTTATTAATCTTTTCCTTTATTTTTTTTCAGCGAATTTTATTTTTTTAAATTTCATTCAGTTAAATGGTCAAAAGATTTTTGTGGCCATTAGCGCATTGTCAACAAATTTCTTTTTATAATAGTCACAAATCCTTAAAAAGACCTATGAAGATTACAAACAAACCTCAAGTAGAAAACGAAATATAAAAGAAAAGCTCGAGGCAATAAGTTGGGCTAAAGCAGGGCTTCTCAACTATTTTATTAATAAGTGCCAAAACGAAAATAATTTGTAGTCGAAGTGCCACCCTGTATGGTTGACTGTGCTGCGAGGAAGCGT
>BEXV01001758.1:3990-24215 GCA_003118195.1 Hemicentrotus pulcherrimus
GAGAAAGAGAGAGAGATATATATGTATACACTCTAGAATGTGGTGGTGTTTATTTAACAGATGTTGGAATACTTAATGTAGTTGATCAAAAATGCTGAGTGTATAGACCTTTACATTAATCTTTGATTTATTAACTTCTATTTATGAGTTTATGGATGCAGACATTTTATCATGACTTCAGCATCATAAATGTTTTTTTCTTGTACCACTCAGATTTGGGTACCAAGAGAGTGAATTGTGCAAAATGCAAACAATAGCTTGAAATAACTGAACTATGAAACTTGACATAACCTTTCTACATATTCAAATCAGAAAAAGCGCTCTAGCTAAGTCTTGTTTTGATTTTTTAGTTATTTATTTTTCTTCAAATTTTATGGTACTTGTGCAAGGGGGAGGGATGTGTTTAAGGGGATATTTATTTACTGAGCCATAATATCCATTTATTCAAAGTGGGTGTACCATGTATTGAAAGAAAGATGATGATGAAATGAAAATCAGTTTGTTCTGGACTGATCGGTGGATGGGGACGTTTTAAGAGTCCAGCTTCTATCGCTTCTAAACTTGACTTTCAAGTTGCCCTAGATATCTGTGGATTGATTCCTTGCATTGCTGATTTACACATCTTGGAGCACATCTATAGCCAGTAAAATCAAAATTCTGAAGTGTTTTGTTGAGGTGGTAATATTTTATATATCTAGGAGCTGCATAGTAGTGGACCAACCATGCATCTGAAAGTCTTTCTGCTTCTTGCGCTACAGCCTCTGCTGGGTAACTAAGAATGCAAAATGTTTTAAATTCAATTACTGTATTAACAAAGGATCTTACAATATATATACAAATCGATAAAGTCAGTGAATCAAATATTTTAAAATACATATGAGCTTATGCTAGTTAAATTTTAATAAAATTATAGGATGAAATGAAGAGTAAGGGAGCATTGGCAAAAGCTTGTTTTAGTATGCAGGTACTTGCAGGTTTTTCCTAATTTTTGTACATTTATTTTACCTATATACTCCTTATGATTAGTAAAACTACGATTGTATTTTTAAGTGCAAGTGGAAATAAGTGAGTTGTGTTTGAAGCAGAAAGATTGATTTATTAGTATGAAGAGTCACTATGTTCAGTATAAGTTTGATTCCTGGTTAATACATGGTTACTACATGGTTGTATTATTATACATAATACTTTCCATTTCTTTTGTGTCAAAGATTCAAAGCCTCATCCGAAGTAGAACCTACATTGATATTCTATTAGGGTATAGAAATAGATTTAATAATCAAATTAAAGAATGTTTAGATTATGTGTAAGTATAGTACCGGTAGTGGGACTAGGAAGTTAAGACAGAAAAACAATTAGTCTATCAAAAGTAATGACTCTTTTGACTGTAGTTTCCTCTACAAGACCTTTTCTTGGTTTGCAATGTACTGTAATGTTGAAAAGATATTTTGTTTAATTATTACTTTTTAAAGTTTTTTTTACAAACTTGCATTTTATTTGTCATATCATTTTACAGAAAAATTAAGCTTATCTTCCCATTTTTTTCCCATTAAGTTTTGTGCCAGATGTGTCCGTCTGGCTGGTCCCTCTATGACGGCAGTTGCTACAGGCTCTACACTGACACCAAGACCTACTATGAAGCACAACAAGTCTGTAAACAAATGGACGGGGACCTTGCAATGGCTAAAACCACCCCAGTCAATGTGAGTTTAGCAAATATTTTCACTGTTGAATATTTACCTTCGTTTGTTTTCATTTTGGATTGAAAAGGGCATTTGGATGATGTATATATAAATTGTATATTAAATGTTATTCCTAATGGAATTTTAATGAAACAAAGACTTTCAAAACATTTTGTTTTTCTTTTTTGGTCAGTCTTTCACCCTAAAGGTCTATCTATATACTGGAATTGTGTAATATGGTAAAGAAAGAAAAGAAATGACAGGGCATAGAGGTTGACATTTTGCACTCCATAAATTTGTTGACTAACTATGGGTGCGTTTAATCAACACTTTTTCACCCTAGAATCACGGTTTCTAAAGACGTTAAGTTTAAAACGCAATGCGTTCAAGCGATTTTTTCGTCGGTTGAAAAAATAAACGTGTTTAAAAACACAAACATGAAACGCCGAATAAGATGCGTTTTGTATCATGATTCTGCAGAATCACAGTCGCTATAATTTGATTGAATGGACGGGTTCTCAATCATGATTCTATGACGTCTTTTTCGTGGCCTGTTCTGGTTTTGGTGGAAAACTGGCGCGTGTTTTTCATGCAATTTGTTTTCACTATACCATGCTCTTTATCGTGGCCTGTTCCGTTATGTTATTCCGTGTTTTCCTTCTATCATTTCTCTTTCTGTCTTTCGTTATGTTATTCCTTGTTTCTTCCTTCTATTCTCATGTTATTCTTTGTTTTTTTCCTTCTATCACCTTTACTTATGTTATTCTTTGTTTTCATAATTCAATCGCTTTCTCTTTTGTAATTCTTTGTTTCTTCCTTCTATTCTTAAATTATTCTTTGTTTTTTCCTTCTATCACATTTCTACATGTAATTCTTTGTTTTAATCATTCTATCACTTTCTCTTTCTGTCTTTCCTTATGTTATTCTTTGTTTCTTCCTTCTATCACCTTCTCTTATGTTATTCTTTGTTTTTATAATTCTATCACTTTCTCTTATGTTATTCCTTGTTTTAATCATTCTTTCATTTTCTCTTTCCGTCTTTCCTTGTGTTATTCTTTGTTTCTTCCTTCAAACATCTTCTCTTATGTTATTCTGTGTTTTTATAATTCTATCACTTTCTCTGTTGTTATTCTTTATTGTAATCATTCTGTCACTTTCGCTTTCTATCTTTCGTTATGTTATTCTTTAATTCTTCCTTCTTTCACCTTCTCTTATGTTATTCTTTGTTTTAATCATTCTATCACTTACTCTTTCTGTTCTTCCTTATGTTATTCTTTGTTCCTTCCTTTTTTCACATTCTCTTTCTGTCTTTCCTTATGTTATTCTTTGTTTCTTCCTTCTATCACTTTCTCTTTCTGTCTTTCCTTGTGTTATTCTTTGTTTCTTCCTTCTATCACCTTCTCATTCTTTGTTTTATTATTGCGATCTATGCACAAAAGAGCAGTCGACAGTTGGCCATAAATAATTCTAGAAAGCGAGTGCCGAAGTTCCTGGGTCACACTGGGCAGTGTGATGCGTAGTGGCTGGGCCCGAATTGAGCTAGAATCAGCGTTGATGAAATATCGCTTGAACGCTAACCGCAGTGACCTTGTTTTCTGTAACGGCCTTTTGAATTGTGATTCATGTTTGTGATTCTAGCTTCGAAAATTTGATTGAACCCACCCTATATGTATAATTGTGAATGCACTTTCTGTGTTAGTTGGAACTTGTTGCATTATTGGCCATGATTTATTTCATTTTATTTGAATACTATACATTTTGCAAACAGGACCTCCTGGCTAGACTACTCACATCAGAAGGTGTTAATAAGGCTTTACTTGGTCTTCATGATTTAGCCACTGAGGATGACTTTTATTGGGTCGATGGTACAGCACTCAAATCTGCCGATAGCACATCGTAAGTTAATTCACAAGTTTTTGGAAGTAATATTGGGGAAGTAGGTTTGTTAAATGCCTCTCTCCACTCCCCTATAAAAATACATACCGGTACTCATATAAAATCTTTCAGAAGAGAATAAAAAAATATTTAAAAAATACATCAAGTCCAATTTTATTCAATGGTTCTCTTGGTAATTTGAGTTTATAGATCAAGTACCTTTTAATACCAACTCGTCCAATGAGTATGGGTTAAGGTAATCAAAGGTCAGCATTGTATAAATTCAGTTATGTTAGTGTAAACCTCTCTTTGTTGACATATATCTGGTATTTTAGTGGAATATAAGCACTATAAAACTATTTATCTTGTAGTAAATAGTAGAAATAGCCTGGTACATACGTTCTCTCAAAGGGGTGTTGTTTTCTCTCATGGTGAATACATTGTGGGCTGAGGTACACTCCCACCCTGTGCCATATTTATAGAAATCAAAATCTTTAAATTTGCAATGCAATGAAAAGTTTATATTTTTTGTTTAAACATACCTATTGACACTGTATGGACTTCATGATATTGTTTCTGACTAAGTATTTCCCTTCTACTGCAATATACTTTAAACAAAAAGAGATTTTATGACAATTATTTTAGTTTTAGGCTGCATGTATGATTGTGTTTTATTTTATTTTGTTTTAACCTTTGTTAATTTTCTTCTTTGACATAATTATTTCCAGTATCTTTACAGGGTAAACTGAATTAACGTACTTATGGGTTGTTTTACAATCAGGGTACACAGTTTCGTCGCTGTTTTCACGAAGTGACGGTAGTGAAAAAAAATTGCATTCACTTTGCGTTACGATTTTCCTCACTACCGTCACTTCGTGAAAACAAGGACGGTTTGTCTCACTTGGGGTGTAAAACAAAGTTCCTTTGATTCTTCTGAATTTTTGGTTGTGTGTTGTATTAAAGTTACTGGTAAAGTCTGTAAAATTTCAGGGCTACAAGTGTCAAACTTTTTTTTCTTCAAGCATTAAACCTGTCCTTAATGAAAAAATATGGTCAAGTGTCACCTGATGATATTATGCAGAAAGAATTTTTTTTTTTATTTCTTTGGGTAAATGTGAATGACATAGTTTGATAACTTGATGATTTGGAGTCAGAATACAACTCAAATTTTTCAAGTGCAAAATGGTGTTATTCATGTAAAATTCAGTTTTGCATCTTTTCATACCACAAAATGATGGCCTGACAGCATGAAGTTACCAATAAAAAAACCACACAGAGCGATTCAACCCTATATTCTGAACTGCACAGCTACATATGGTAAGAGTGCTTTCGCATACCAACTTCCAGAATAAAAGGATAGATGGTTCTTGAGATATGTGGTGTCAAAAAATCGTTCGGAGAGGACAATTTTTAGTTCGGAGAGGACATTTTTTTTTTGACATGCAGTTGGAACTGCCTGCTACAATTATGATTCATTATTTCATGGCATTAATGGAACGGGATATATATTTTATCCATGTTGGCACCCATTATTAAAATCAGATATGCGCATGTTCGAACTTTGCAAAAAATGAAATGAGACAGCAAAAAAGTGAAAAAACGGCATATAATTACATATTTTGAAAAGTAGTTGGTCGTTTCAAACAATTTCTTCGCTGTTGTAGGTTGATCTAAAGGTGCAAAATAGTTGACGTAGGAAGATTTTCCTTGGCTGTTGATTGTTTTGTTTTAAATGGCTATCAAGGTGAATTTTTCTATTGTGTACCCTGATTGTAAAACAACCCTTATTTACACTTGACATGACTTTTGAATTTACATGTGGATTTTCTTTCATGTCATGTCATTTTTTTGTGTATAAAATATTAAAAAAACAATGTTGCAATTGATTGTTGGAAATGACTTGTTACAGTTTACAAGTACTATGTTAATACAATGAGTGATTTCAAGTTGGATGTTTAAGGTTGGTGTTAGTGTTTAATAAACACTAACACCAGCCTAAACACCGAAATGGAAATCAGCTGGTGTTAAGGCTTTGACCTCTGAATATAGTCAACTTCCGGTAGCTAGTGTTATCGATTTTGCAAAATTGTCGGCTGCTGAACCGACCTTTGTGGCTGGTGTTAATATTTTACGTACAAATGACCTATTCACTAACACTAGCCCCTAGGGATTTAGCAAATGTTGATTTCCAGTTCGGTGTTAGTTTTGTACCGTACAACAGTCAACGCACGAACAACGCCAATTTATTGTCTGACGATGAAATAAAAATATGTGAAACAGGTAATTCATATATTCTTTTGTGTAAAATGAGATATTTTATAAGACCAGAGGTATACGTGTAAATTTATTCTGTACTTTTCATGATATCTTTAGTTTTGAGGTACCAATCAAAAATCATCGTCGTGAAATCAAGTATGTGGTAACGTCACAGCTGGTGTTAAGCAATCGATTTTGATATCGGTATCGGGCTCTTAATTTCATAAGCAAATTTTTCGCTCGATTTAAGAGCTATTGACTGCTCTTAACACTAACACTTACACTAACACCCAACTTGAAATCACTCAATGACTCTTCTCATTCTTTAATTTTTAAGCAAACGCATCCATTATCATTACATTTCTCAACAAAGCATTTATATTTCAAACCCAATTAAGGCACATTGTTTGCATAAGAAAAGGCAACACTTAATGAATTGATCAGATATGCTGCGGTAAACTGCTTTAAACAATGCTACAGTATTGTGTAAATAAATAGCAATTGCTGAGTGCAAAAAAGGTACTGCACAGATTCACTGAGCTCTGTGTATAAGATACAGAAATGTGAAACATTACAATACAATATTACCAAAAAAAAAAAAGCGTTTTGTCCATGTATCTTGACAAGGCTTTAGAGAGAACTTCATGTTCTGGTTATAAAATTTCAGAGAAGCATGCTGAAAGTGGTACTAGACTAGATTTCAAGCAGTAGTAGGTGATTGTTTAGACAAGCATAATAATTCAACCAAACTTGCTGGAAAAAGCCTGGAAATGACATTAATTCAAGAGCACAACTCACGTTTATATGAGACCTGTTGTGGGTCAACAAGCTGGATTTTCAAAGAATCTTTCATTGCTCATATCTCAACTGTTATTTTCCATCAGAATTGATGTGCAAAATTCTCATTTACGTTGTTTGATACTATGAGCATATTACATCCGATGAAAAAGGAAATGCAATTTTTTTTTTTACAAATCGGAATGCATTAACATCATTGCATTATATACACTATGTAAGAATATGAGTTTTTGGTACCGAATTTCCCTTTTTAAATTGCCTCTTGCGGCTTGCAAAGTGCTCGTACATGCCTTTTACAGTCCTTCGCAAGGAACCATTTCATTAGGATCCGGAAACAAATAGTTAAATGTGACATTATTTGAATTTAGCAAGTGCCAAATAATGTTTGGATTGTAAACAATTTGGATGAATCAGAAAATAAAATGTAGAAATTAAAACAACACTGAAACTATATACTTTCCATAAGTACGGGTAAGACTTTTTAGAAACATTTTTGTTCAGGTTTCAATATATCAATTGAAATGCTGGGGATTAAACAGAATTATGATCTGTACATTGTGTTAATAAGTCAGGTTGTTATAGACATACAGGAACATTTTCAATTATCAGTACTGTTTAAAACAAAAAAGTAATTGCTCTCTTACTTGAAAATGTTTCTTTTGAATTATAGAAGACATTTTTTTTCTCCAATAATTAAAATTAAATAAAAAACCTTTATCATATGAAATGATAGATGTGATTCACCAAGTTATGACATTTTAAAGGAAGTGATTTCATGCTCATTGAAAAGAAATGCTCACTCTCAAGGGTGTCATTGTTATATTAGCAAACATACATATTGAAACTTCTACTGTTGGGTATTATTTGAAAATTGAGGTTTAAAACAATGATCTGTATTCCACTTATTCATTAAGCTTGACTCAGTCATGTTTATCAAGAAAAAGCTGGTCTGTAACTTCTTTTGTGAAGGCTCATGTACAGTTTTGGTAATCCCTCTATGTCCCTGTTCTACTTATTCAGTTAAAGATGACCCTTGGTCTAAAATTACGTTGAACAAAAAGAACACTGATATTGCTGTTCAGGGAGCAGGCAGGATAGAAGTATCCAAGTGTATATAAGGCCCTATATATAGCCATTGCCCGGCATTATTTTGTAAAAAAGAGTTTTACACTTTTTATTGGAAGTCATGGAGGGAGCATCAAATATCGAGCACACATATCTTTTTTAAACCGGCAAAAAAATATCGGGCTATATATATCAACACATTCCATTTTCCTAATTTTCTTTTAGGTACCGAAACTGTACATGGGTTAACATCCTCTGTTCAGTGACAGAAGTGTATTAAATTATGCCATTCTTGCTCTAAACAGAGGGCATTCATTTTAGTAGAATACAGGCAAATGTGTTGACGCACAGAGACTTAAACACATTGCATTCCCATTTTTCTCCCAACCGTACCTATATTTACCTTTAGTCATTGGGGTGCCGGAGAACCCAGCGACGATTTAGGGGGAGATGATTGTGTTGAACTCAAAGATGATGGGTATTGGAGTGACATTACATGTACTTTAAGTGTACCCTACATCTGTGAGAGAAGCAATGGTATGTTTTCCAGGGTGACCCGTCATTTCCTCCTGCACCAACTGCTCTGGGCTTATTTTGTCAATAGCATAGGGTTAGGATTAGGGTTGCAATTTGGGGTGAGGTTAGGTTTGGGGTTAGCATTAGGGTTAGGTGAAGTGTTGGGTCAAAGGAATTCGGGCAGTGTAGGAAATTACAGCGGAGCAGCTGTCGCAGGAGCAAATGCCGTACAACAGATTTCCAGATCTATTGGTCAGCCAGTACGTCCTCCATTTTGGCTCAAGAGTGGTATCATTATGTATGTTGGATTCAGTTTTATTCTATATGCATGTATATCCTCAGTACAAATCTTATTTATACCTTGCACATTCTAATCCAACTCAAGTATATCTACATATTATCACCTGAACAATAATACTAATTCCTAATGTTTTTGGTACAGGTATTGTTTCATCTTCATGTTATTTATACCTTGCACATTCTAATCCAACTCAAGTATATCTACATATTATCACCTGAACAATAATACTAATTCCTAATGTTTTTGGTACAGGTATTTTTTAATCTTCATGAATATATACACACATAAAATAATAAAAAGCTACTTAATACATTTCAAATATATCTGGCTTTTACATTATCCATTTCATTCTTTATCCATATTATGTATGCCTTCCAGTATGATTAAAAACATTTTTTTTTAGTAGAGCAAATTTTTACAATGTGCTTTCTAATTGTAAAGCTACTTAACACATTTCAAATATATCTGGCTTTTGCATTATCCATTTCATTCTTTATTCATATTATGTATGCCTTCCAGTATGATTTAAAAAAATAATTTTTACCATAGCAAATTTGTACAATGTACTTTCTCAATTGTAAGGTTTAATTACAGTAATTGTATGTATTTTATTGTTTTTAGAGCTCTTTTTAAAAGTGGCATGTTTCCATCACAGCTAAATTATTCCTCTTTTATTTTCATTGACCATATCGTCCTTGTTTTCACGAAGTGACGGTAGTGAGGAAAATCGTAACGCAAAGTGAATGCAATTTTTATTCACTACCGTCACTTCGTGAAAACAGCGACGATATGTACCCTTGTCATCAGAAAGAAATATAGAGTGTTTTTATTTAGTGGGTTTTTAAACTTCCCTTCATCTTGAAGTTCATGGGATTACGTTTAGACATGCACTAAAGAAATATTCATTGTATACTCATACAGTACATGCCCAATGGTAACCCAGGCACTCCCATAATCCCAAAATGTCATTCCAAACATGTAGCCATTGGAAATATGTGCTGCTAATGCAAACAAAATGTTGCTATATTGATTTATATTAGACTAATATTTATGTATTCAAACATTAAGAATGTGGAAGTTATCACTTCCTTTTATATATACATATAATCTGAGGTTTTTTATATTGGACCAACATTCATGTACTTGGACATTGCGATCTGGGCAGTTACAAATAAATTGACCCTTTTGTGTTTTTTCTTGTCATATCAGTCATTGGCTCCCCAACGAGCCTAACAACATGAATAGTGAGGACTGTGCAACCATATCGTCAACAGGTGGATGGAATGATGTACAATGTACTCGCTCTAATTCTTACTTGTGTGAAAGGAGTAATGGTATGTAGATGAGGGGAGGGGTGATCAAGGGAGAGAGGGGTAGCAAAATATTGCCCGTGAGCTAGTACATGCATGTCTGTCAAGAAGAATTTATGGATCATATACAGGTGTATTATGGTCCAGTGGATTGGTCTTTAGAATGTTAACCACAGGCAGGGTATGATATGGGCCATGAATCCCTAATGCTGGACCAATGTGCTTCAGCATGATCTTAATCTATAGGTACATTCGCCACTCTAAATTCAGAATTAGGCTTGGTCAAAATCGATGTCCACGCGTAAAAGGAGATGCAGCATCATAGTTATTGCAATCCTATTTTGGAGGCTCCTTTTCTCTTCATGTATCTTTTTTTTCATTCATTCATTTCGGTTTATTGTGTCAAAATTTCATGTTAAAACAGTCGGGAGACTGATACAAACAAAGATTACAGAGTTCAAAGAAAGAAAGAGAAATTAAAAAAAACATGTGCATCAAATGATCACAAATTAGTTCAAGGAATAACAATAACAATAATGGAAACTTAGATATATCGCACATCATACATAAAAAAAAATCGAAATTACATACATGGATGAGTGGGAGAAAAAGATACACAAGAGAGAATGGACAAAGCAATTTATTTCCTTTTCTCGTAGCATTTAGATTTAGATTTTACATTTACATTTTTAAACACAATTAACATAAATTGATAGATAAAATGTGATAGTGATATTTTTGGATTTACATGTTTTAAAAACACAAACAACTCTACTAATAAATACGAAGAAAGTTGGAAAATGAGAAATGAAACGGGCACCTGCAGAAGATCTAAAGAAACAAGCGTGTGTAAATAATGTGTAAAAAAGAGTTTAAAATAACAAAATTAAACACAGTGTCTCATTCTGGCATTATTGTATTGTATATATATATACCAGGTATATTTATATATATGCTATGAATTAAAACATTGAAAAGTTGCATAAACCATGTAAACGGAATAAAGTTGTTTCATTAATATATGTAGGAACATAAGCCACATGTATAAGTATTCAGGGCACATTTATATCTATCATGTTACGAAAAACATGTAGGCCTATAGTAGGCAATTATGGGGTAAAAAGCTAAAACTATATGGAAGAATCAAGCATTCGTGTTATAAAACGGGATTGCAGAATTCCTATATCGTTGGGTTTTAAACGTGGTAGGTCTAGTAGATGAGCACTTCTGAACTGCGGTGAGAGACACATTGTCGAGTAGCAGCATGTCACGATGCCTTTCAGACTTGAGGAGACCACATCCAGAGAAGAAGGAGATAATTTCTGCGTTCACATAACATAGGCCAGTTGAAACGAATGAGCCGTTGTGTGTAGGAGAGGTCAGCTGGATACACAATGAAACGTAGCGCCCATCTTTGGATTCGTTTGATTTTATCACTCTGCGTATGAGTAATGCCGGAGTCCCATACAGGGACACCAAATTCCATCAGGGGACGGATATACGCTTTGTAGATGGTTACAAGATCATGCGTGTTGATTCCAGATTTCTTGAAAACACACAGAATGTCTCCACGCAGCCTGTGAGATCATCTGTTGGACCTGATTATCCCATTTCAGGTCTGATTGGATCACGACACCAAGGAGAGTCAGGGAATCAATGCGTTCAAGATGAATATCTGCGATGGTGATGTCCAACTAGGGAAGAGGATTCTTCAAGAAAGACACTTGCAAAGCCTTACATTTTCGGGCTTTGGCGTCACGTCATTAAGGGCGCACCATTGACCGAGCTCATCAACGTACTCTGGTAAGGAACTTTGCTGGGTTTTAGGCAAAACTTCCACCAAACTTAAGCGTCAACATACTACCATCGGTATGTTGACGTTAGGGCAGCATCGTTAACAAGGGCAAGGAATAGGATTGGTCCCAACTTTGTACCCTGAGGTACTCCGCATGTGAGGCTCTTTGGGCTTGATGTTAGGCCTTGATGTCGAACCACCTGATGACGGTCGGAAAAAAAACTACACCCAGTATCTCAATGGTCATCCAGTGCAGGTCTTCATCTCAAATCAACACAGTTCTACAAGTATTACATAAGATCCCTTTTTTGTTGCCAGTGTGCAATCCTTGGTACTTTGCTTGATGAAATTGTGCAGTGTATGCTAATCCCTGCTTCTTGCTCTCATTTCAAGTCCTAATTCTTTATTAGTGATCCAGTATTAGTGGTATCTCTGAGCCAAGAGGGGTAAGTCATTCATTTTCTTCCTTGTGCTCTGTCCTACAATTGTATCCAGAGGAAGGCCAACTGTCTCCCAAGCATGCTTCCACAGGACAAGGCCATGCAAGGAAATAGATCTGAAGAGTATTAAATTTTTCGCTGTCAATCTTAATTAGAATTTGCTCTTTATAAGACATCTTCATTTTGAACGTCTTCATTCCATGGTATCTTCATCATTCAACTAGACACCACATCTCAGTAGCTTCCAAGTGAAGCTGCATAACCTGGCTTATTGTCCAACCATCAGATCCATACAAGAGTGTAGACCAGACATATATCATCTTAGCAGTCTCAGTCTTGTAGCAAGTTGAACAGACCACCTTATCAGAGAGATCTCCATGTTTCAACGACATTGTCAACATGAACATTTGAAGCATTCTGTATCTATAGGTTAGGCCGCCACAGCACAGCTGGTATCACAGACACAACTCCTCCATCACAACAACTACACATTTGTGAATGTTGCCCTGGATACATGTGGTCCATGTTGTCACATCAAAATTCATTCATTGATCACTCATATGAAGTGTATGCTGACTGCTTGATCATACAACTCAAGCTACAGCTCTTTGAATGGTAAGCGTTGGAGTTCAGCTTGTTTTTAGTGTGGACACCTTTGCACTTCTCTGAACTGAATCAACTAGCTCTCCATCACAGATCTATGTCATTTCAGTTCCTATATTTATCAGTTTTTCTGAGATGGATTTATATGGTCCCATATTTTAGCTGTCCCTTTGTCTTGCCATGCTTCAGATCTGTTCCTTGTTTTCCATGTCCACGATTCACACATCAGTATTCATCACTCTTGCATGTAGTCATGTGTATACCCACTACATAATTTATACAATTCAGAACATTCAAATCACCCCATTATTATCTTTCTAATTTTTACAGGACTACTATTTATCTTCTCTTAGTTTGGGATATGATCATTTATCCTTAAAGTGACTTGGTAACATTGTTGAAGGTTGATGAAAAAATTGCTTAATTTTTGTATATAATGTTACTTACTATATTCCTTTTACTGTACTTACCCTCTGACATGCAAAAAATCCTGAACAAATTCTCAAACCACAAAGATATCTATGGTTTTCTTTGAAAAGGTTGATGTATGACACCCTCTAACAGTGATTAACAGTAAATTCTCCCAACCATTTTTGAATTTTCCCAAACGTTTTTCCATGAAAAAAAGACATACAACAGGCAATAAAAAATCTGTCAACACTTAAATGTCTGGAATGGAATGTAGAGCCATTTTATTACTTTGTGATGATTTCCATTCACCTAAAATGTAATTAAATTGTAATAATATAGTTGGGAGAATTAAGGGATCGATCAGATCAGTTTTTCCCTATTTGTACCATGAATAATGGTCCGTTTTCACTCAAATTTTCAGATTATCTTTAATTGTACATCTAACATCGAAGTCACTTTCTCTCATCTTAACAATGTTACCAAGTCCCTTTAATTTCATGTGTTCGCCATTTTGCCTTTCAGTGCATGCAGACAGTGAGACTCTGGAGAGCCCAACAATTAAGCTATATAAAGCAGGGACTGCATGTGTTAATATGAAATCTGGGTTGGAAAGAATGATGTAATTTTCAGTCATTTTTGTTTGAAAATATATGGCATACAAGTAGTTGTTTTATACAAATAGAGCGAGAGGAGACCATGATTAAGAGGTTTCTATTTCAATAATTTTTTTGCTACCAAAACTTTACCTCTAATGTTTATTTAAAAAACAATGGTCCTAATATGCTTACCTGTGATACATAAGATCTAACTCCTGCCTGATTGAGCTGTTATAGCATTTAATGCTGGATGCACTTTCCTAGAAATTCATATATATATATCATATATACGGTATTCCTTTCAGTCAAGACTTGACCTCTTATACCGTTGAAATTATCAACTTGATACCAAAAAGTGCCTCAGTGTGAAAAGCTATAGTTTACATATATATATATATATATATAAAAGTGCGAGAATTCTCAACTCTGACATGACAACCGGTGTTCCAGAATATGTAGGCGTGAAGAAAATGGTCTAGGAACGTGAGACGTAGCTGTACTTTACAAGTTTATTGTGAGCTTTCGGCTTGTGAACACACCGACAGCCCAACAAACAAGCAAGAACCTGAAGAAGGCCTCACAAGCCGAAAGCTCGCAATAAACTTGTAAAGTACAGCTACGTCTCACGTTCCTAGACCATTTTCTTCACGCCTATATGTTATAGGCGTCGAGGAACGTGAGACGTAGCTGTACTTTAACAATATATATATATATTTACAAAGATAAGAAATTACCTATTGAGTTACCATGATTGTGCTAAGCATTATAGTGGGCATCTTTGCTGAAACTGTTAAATCAGTAATTGTATGCATTTGCTACTAGTGGTACATGTAATGCTGGAGATAGGCCTATCACTTTATGGGGTTATTGATTGAATGTTCATGTATTTGCCTTTCTCTGTTAACCTGCATCATCTGCCTATAAACAAGCTGATATGATGATTTGCTATGATTATATTGCAGATTTCACAAGTTATGACTATTTATCTGAAATTAAGAGGAAGATGAATGTATTCTTTGATTCTCATTCTGGATTTCTGATAAATATGCCTTGTCTTATCAATATATCAACTGTTGCTTATTCGTATATTCAAATTTGTATAAACTTGTAGTTAAGAATTATATTTGAACATATATTCTCAACTAAGTATAGTATTCCTTCCATCACAAATAGTTATTAACACATTTGCCATATTTTATTTTAATTTTTACAAACTCTTATTAATTTAAAATACATTATATGATAAATTATACACACACATTGGTTCAGTAACAAATGCTGTGTTATGTCATTTTGTTTAATGCAAGTATATTTATTTCATGGCTATGGAGGTAGGTCAATATAGAACTGATATACAAATATATGAACACCATACAGATTACAATATATGATGTAGACAAATGCTCATTTACCCTTTATGTATGTAATTACCAAAGATAAAAAAAAGGTAGTCAGTCACTCAATAGTGTCTGACAGTGCTTTTTACTATTATCTGTAGTTTTCATCTTATAATTTGAAATTAAGAATGCAAACCTTATTTCATCCTACATGTTGTACTAATGCCAAGTTTATCATAGAAGTGATAAAACACTGGCAAATGTAGATGGGGAGGGGAAGGGGGAGCACAACAATCCTTTGTTCCCTTCTGGCTCTAAAAGACAATATTTTACATCATCGCTTTCTCAGCTTAAGATTATTTTGAATGTTCTTTGACTATACTCTGCTTAAAATCTAGTATTTGTATATAAAGGACTGTAAAGATTAGATATTGTCCATTTAAAGTCATTTATGACATTGCAAATATGTACAATCCTTACAGGTACTATGTCCCATTTGCAGGCCAAACAAAGGAAAAGGTTAAATTCCAATGGCATTTGAAAGACAATACTCATTAAGAACTTCCCTAGAAAAATGGGGGCTTGAAAATGTCTTTAAGTAGGAAAATAACAAATATTAGTTGTCAAATCGACTTAGGAGCTATAGAGCCAGTAAGTAATAGTCAGATTTTTCAGACCATTGTACGGGTCGTACGTTTTATGCTGCCCAAAGATTCAATCAGTATAATTTTGGCCATTACAAGAAGTGGGTTGTTAATGTAGACAAATGCTCATGTACCCTCTATGTATGTTATTACCAAAGATGAATAGCTAGTCAGTCACTCAATAGTGTCTGACAGTGAAGTCTAGCAAGTAAACAGGTTTCCTTGCATAATTTGATTATTAGGACACTGCTAACGTTTACATTTCACAGATAGGACATACATGACATATTCATAGTTCCTGCAAAGTTCTACAGAATTTGATTTTGGCTGCAAAAGGGACATAGTATCCTAAATGCTCCATTTAGTCCAGATGAAATTAGAAATTCAAGCTCAAATTTTTATTCACTTTTAGTAAGAACAAAAGGAATATTTTATTATTAGGTAAGGAGAAGCTTGAAAGTACTCGATAGAAAGTAACAAATCAATTATTGGATACAAGGGACTTAATATTCATTAAGATTAGAGGTCTATTTAAACATGATATTGATGTCAGGGATCAGTCAACTTTCCAATGTCGATTTTTAAAAGGATCATGAACTATTAGACCTGCCAATATTTTTACTGTTATTACAGCATGTACTGATTGTACTCTACATTTTATGAACATTTTATTTTGGGGTTTAGAAGTTGTATATTTCCCACTTTACAAGGAACCTTAATTCATTAGCATTTAAAAAATTTTGTAATTACAAAATTCAACAGTGAATGCCTTTTCAAATGCTGTTAAATGGCTTAAAATGTGCTTTAAATCATAAGATTGAGACTTTTGGTCACTATTTTACACCCTCAGAACTCCCTCTAGCTTGCGATGAGGGTTCTAACTGGTATGGTGTAGCTGGCAAATGCTTCAAGTTCTATGGCTTTACAAGGACCTGGAAGAATGCTGACAACTACTGTCGAGGGGTGGGGGGAACTCTCGTCTCGATCGGTTCTGAAGAAGAGCAGGCCATGGTTGCTAATCGAGTCAGTGTGTCACAGGCCAACGTATGGCTTGGTTTGAGTGATACGGTAAGAATACAGTGTTTAGAGGCTTGTACGACAGATTTTAATAGAAAAACATATTTTTTGATACAACACTAATATCGAAATGAAATAAGAATAACAAATCAAGTTTAAAAGATCAGAATGTGTTCTTGAGTTCAACATGAGTTTGACACAATTCTAATCTCCCATTCTTTATTCATGTAGCAAGTTTGAAAAACCGTAAATCACTAAAATGAACAATGGTATGTGTCAAGCATTTCATAAGGAGCTTTAGGGACCCAACTGGAAAATAAACTGCAATTTAATTGCGCACTTTTTATCATTCATATTTTATGATATAACCTGGTACATTCTCTGCACGGTCGCACGTTAGCTAAAAAGGCAGATCGGCACAAAACAATGGGAACCCATTGACAGAAGGAATACTTTTTGCAACACAATGGCTTGTGAAAATTGCTCTATTTTGGTCTTGATTAGTTATATGACAACTCGATTTAACACTAATAATCATGCACTAAAACATTTAAATATATTTGAAGCCTTTGTTTTATATATCCCATAATCGGGAGGCAATTTGCGCAAAGGAAATAAGTTTGTTTTGGCATTAGAAGATATGAGGAACATGTGACATTATCAGTGATGGCAGTTATTTGCACTGATAGTCAAAGAAAATTTTACAAATACAAAACTAGCTGTAAATTATGTTGGTAGGAGCCAGGACCCACCACATGATGGCCAACATATTTTATCATGTACACCATACATATGTGATAAGTCCCTTTACTAGACTGACTCACAGCAGAAACTAACTTTCATTTGTAGCAACACTCTCTTTCTTTTAAAATTTAAACTTATTTTTTTCTATTGATGTTGTCTCATTCATTCATCTGAAATAGGTTGGTGGAGCTGCTGGGAACTACAAGTGGTCAACGGGAGAGTCTCTTACTTACACCAAGTGGGCCGATGACCAGCCGGACGATCGGTGAGTTTCTTAGCTGTGATTAGAAGTTTGATGGTAGAACTGCTCTTATTGTATGGATATGTGGTAAAAGTGGTAGCCTCTTTTTGATGGCCCTCGCGCTGTTTGAGTTTGTAAATTCTGACGAGTGAGCCAGAGAACCAAGGAGGTTGCTCTGAGGGCCTCTTAACAAGTGATCTTAATTTCTTATATTTTTCATTGTTTGGCCAATATTCTGACCCAACTGAAGGTCGGGGAAAATCAATCAATCAGAGAGAGCTACTATGACGTAATATCTACCGCTCTGTGCCGATTTCCTCCGTGAGAGTGAGACTGGCCACCTATCTCCCGAGGCTGTGTTGTTCAATATTGCTGCAGTTGTTTGAGTAGGAACCTGGTTCTCATGAATTTATAATTCAGATCACTTGTTAAGAGGCCCTAGCTCAGCGCAAGCGCCTCGGTTCTCTGACTTGCTCGCCAGAATTTACGGACTCCAATAGCATGAGGGTCATCGACAAGAGGCTATAAACGTGGTAGACCAGTGGTTACTGTGTCATCTGTGAATAACGCTTGTGAGAAGTTGGCTATGGCTACTGAAACATGGTGGCAGCGGTGGGATAATAAAATAGATCATAGAAAAAAAAAAAAAAGGGAATAAAGTCCAGGGCCCCATCTAATTCAGGGTTACGATTGATCTGAATCAATCGCAAGTCTTCCAACCAATCGCTAGGTTACAGTTTTGTAACTCTAATTTACATTGTTGCGATTAATCCCACCTGTTTTTAAAACGAGACCCTGTTCACAAATAATGAGAAAAACCCCTTCAAAAACTACTGCAGCAAAATAACTGTAATATGCTAAAAATGTTGACATCGAAAAACCAACAGATGAAGTGAAGTGAGAATAAATAGGGCCTAACCTCTCACCCCCACTCTCTTCATTTATATGTAAACTGGTTTGTATTTTGCCTTTGTGATTGTCTACAGGTTCTACACTGCTGGAGGTGACTGTGTGGAGATAATGCAATCAGCTACAGATGGAAAGTGGAGTACAGCTGCATGCACAAATGCAAAAAAATTCATGTGTGAAAGACCTGAAGGTGGGAGGTTAACATATGTTTTTTTAAATAATAATAATGATGTTAAATTATCAATGATGTTAAAATAATATTACTATTCTTATTGAATGTCATGCTTCCTGGGAGAAGTTAAAAATTGTTGTAAAGACATTTTTCGATATATATGGCAAATTAGAGTCTCTTATTGTACCTGCAAGAGGATATTATTTGGCCTACAGCAATGCTTTTGTATATCAAATAAAACATTGTTTTATTCTCTATTTCATGATAATGCTTCATAATCGAAAGGTTAATTCTCCTTCAATAATAAATAACCCTACACTACCATCAAAATACAGGTTCCTGTCCAAGTGGGTGGCATCTCTACCGCGGCCACTGCTATCAATTCAACATCCAACATCCTACTATATGGAAGACGGCCAAGTTTACCTGTGAGGCACAGGGTGCTTATCTTCTCACAAGCCTCAGCTCAGCAGAGAATGCCTATATTGTGGATAAGATGGTAGATTATCATGATATTAGTGTGGAGAGTTCATGGCTGGGTCTCTCAGGTGAGCATGCATATTGATAATCAAAGTACTTTTAAGAGGAAAGAAAAGCCAAGCATTGATAAATAGACAAGACTAATATCTATCTCCTAAATCTGTGCTTTAGATTGGAATCATATCATTATAGAAATGTTCCCTGAAAAGTATTAACCTTTAAAAAAAAACATAAATATAGTCAAAACATGATGGGAAATTAACTGAAAGTTTTGACTAAACTTCATGTTGCATGGTGTGTGTGTAGCCCATTTCTATTTGAAGTGCATGTGATTTCCAGTAAGATTGATTCAATGCTTTTCATGTCAATCTTTCCATACCCTCATAATATACATCAAGTCTTCCTATGTAATTGCTCGAGATAGTGTTCTTTTTTACAATGTTATTGCGTGTCATGGCCTGTTGAGGTATCATGATCTAGGGGATATCTTCTTGGACTGTGGATGATAAGGCTTGTGGTTCAAGTCCTACTGCCTTACCAATGTCCTTTGGCAAGACAATCTACTTTTGCTATTAGCTCTCCACTAGATAAGGATTTATTCATTGAATGTTTTGAGCACCTTTGAGCTATTATTATTATATTACTGCATGACAAGTATTCAACGTAATCTTGACTATGCTGTTTTGTTTAAAGATACTGAAACTGATGGCTCATTTGTGTGGGTAGAGGGTAGCTCTCTCAGCTACTCCAACTGGAACACCAAACAACCAACCGATAGAGCTTCAACTGAAGACTGTGTCTATATCACCACAGGTAGGCAATAACACATTACTGTCATGTATTCCTGCTGCTGTGATTTAAAAATAGTTTCAAGTTCAGGTATTTTGGGGTTGTCATAAACTTGATAAAAATTGCACACACATGAATTGAAAAAGAAAAGATTAACACATCTAGGGAGGACACAAGTAGATGGATACAAGTGTACATGTTATTACCTCCAAAGTGTGATAGTTTGGTGAGGGGGAGAGTGGTGGGG
>BEXV01001758.1:24223-43610 GCA_003118195.1 Hemicentrotus pulcherrimus
GGGGGGGGGGTCAATCCATGTAAGTGCATTCCCCTGTGAAACCAATGAAATGGTATTTAATATGGACAATAGACAGATATTTTTTGTTTGAATATTTGATTGTGATACAGAATAATGATGTTACTTGAGTCATAGTTTGTTTTATTTAAAATGATCTAATGAAGATGTTGACATGTTATTTTGTGAGATACACATTTTTTACATGATTCTGAATCTGATTAATCATCATCATTGGAGTCTATATTAGATATTCAGCAAAAATTTATGAGAGCTTGTGTTGTGTAAGTACACAGAAATATCTTACCACATATGGACATCATACTTGAATAGACCAACCAAACCCCATCCCAAAGAAGAAGAAAAAAATAAGAAAAAAGTTATCGTTTAGTGCTACATATTTTCATGTATTGATTTCCTAGCATGTTAAACCATATTTATTATACACCGCCCACTAAGATTCTTGCAACCTCATTGGTCAATTCTTGATCACATGACATGCGCTAAAAGTACTGTTGAATGGCATCATTACTAGCCGTGCAATTCCGTTTAATCCATTTGCATCGTTGCAAGCTGACGTCACTAACGATGGACAAAGTATATGGTGAGGAAAGTGACGTCACCGTGCAATATTGTGAATGGATCAAACAAAATTGCACTCCGCGTCACACGTAACATAAAGCTTGATATGCTTGGTAAAGATTTGCTGCCTGATTGATAGTGCGAGCTCACTATTGGCAATTTTATCAATAAAAAACAAACAAAATCGCTGATATTTGGATAATTAAGGCTCTGGGAAACTGTTCTTTAGAGGTGATGTATAAAACAAATAGTGAATGGTCTTTATTTGTGCAATGGAACAAGATTGTGTTTTCGGAGAAAGATGAGACGCTTTATTAAACTCAGCTGCTCCTTGTTGGATAGAACATCTTTTATCTTTCACCTCGTGCAAAATCTTGTAGCATTGAACTCATGGCCATTCACTATTTGTATACTGATTTATATACAGGATATACCCACTACTTTTTTGTTTTAGTTCATGGCAACACATTGAAAAAGATGATAAAATGAGGATTATTTGATTGATGTTCTTAAAAGACCACATAATTCCACTTTGTGTCACAGGTGATGGAACAGGTAAATGGAGTAGTCAAGACTGTGAATCAACAAGTGCCTACATTTGCAAGATCAAGGCTGGTAAGTTCAATTCTAATGCTGTGAGGTTTCTTACATGTATCACATCTTGGAAGTGATGTAATCAAGATCTGTGTTCTCAAGCTCTCCATGCCATCCAGAAGCCAGTTTCTGAACCCTTGGTTATTCTTTCTAGGCCTGATATTTACCCAATTTAAATAGGTTTCTTGATTTATTTTTAAAATTTTTTAAATTGTCTTCCAGATTTTTTATTTTTTAACCAGATTTTGTTTTCTTCCAGATTTCTCCCTATTTTTCCCAATTTTCTTACTCAAAAGGAGGGAATGTTGTTTGAGGCCATTTTTTCCCGCGAGTCCTTTTTGTTTTTCACTCAAGGTGGGGGGGGGGGCGTGGTTGAGGGGAGAAAAAAATAATTTAGTGCTCACTATCACCCCTGTCTACTACATATTTGTTGCAACAATCACATCTAAGGAGTAAAAGGACTCTTGGGGTCAAAACATTGTGATTGGTCTTATCTACATCACTTCATTATGATGTTTATGAAGATTATAATTTGGGTCTTGTTTGCCCAAATAGTTGATTTTTGTGGATATCATAGACGATCTATTCATCTAAAGAAAATGTTGCCATAACCTTAGCAAACAGTGTACAGTGTAGTACTTTTACATTTTAACTTTACAAATACCTCTAGTTTTACCAACATGTTCCATATCAAAGGTTTTATGAGTCAAATTTGTTATCATTATTAATTTTGGTCATTGCTCCTGCATGCACCTGAGTGGTCCATGGTATCAAACTTCATTTTGAATTTCAAGAAGGAAGACTCTATGTTCTTCATTAAAACTTGTAAGAAACGATATAACATTTTGAGTGGAAAGAGCCATCTTTGCATCTGAAAGGGTAATGAAGGGTACTAATCACCAGAATGTGAACATATAACCTCAAGAAATCTCTCTTGGTATTCTATTGGTTAACAGTTAATTAATATTAGATGGCATAATACATAACCAAAGACAGGCTTTGGATTCATAAAGGCCCTAGTCTCTGTTAGAGCATATGGATGTGTTGACTAGAATACTCACAAGTCACTTGGATATTTAATGAGAATGTATTTACTATTTAGACTTTCCATATGTATAGAAGTAATATATGGAGCTCATATTTTAACTATCTTTTATCAACATGGAACATCTAACATACAGACCAAAACAGTTTTCAGCGATTCTATATTTGAAGTGTAAAACGGTAGTAAATGCGATAAAAATGTCTCCTTAACTTTCAATATGAATGAAATGTAATTCAGATTCCTACAATGTGATAGATTGCAAGAGATATGTCCAGTTTTCAACTTTGGTCTATCTTTTTTAAATATTCTTTCTTATTTTATTTACAGATATACCAATTTCAATTCTAGATCCAGCAGTTGGTAAGTTCTCACAATTGATTTTCATACTTCTGTGACATATTTGTATTGACCATTTGCAGTCCATTGATATATTTCTGTTTTTGGAAAATTAATAACTGCATTATTTTTCCTTTTTTCATTTTGATTATTTTTTAGTTCAGATATTACTTATATTAATATTCAATCTATAATCTTATTTTATGAAAAGACAAAGGACCACTAAGATGTCCATTTGCAAAAGCGTTAATGTCCTTACCCATATTTTTCACACAGAAATCTTATATTTGTGCTGATATGAGAATATGTTTAAAGATATTAGGAATTTAAAAAGCATTGTTATTTGAGTAATAGTACAATGTGAATACAGTGGAGGGTGAGAGAAACCCTCCATTGGTCAGAATTTTGAACAGTACTGATAAAGCGTGCAGTAGTAGATACCTTAAAAAAAACAGTTAGTCAATTAGTATTGGACATTATGTGATTTACAAAAGTTTTGGAGCCTTGTAAAAGAACTGTAATTCTCTTGTTATTAGAGCACAACTTTTGTACAGTGACCAATAAAGACTAACCTAAGAATGTGAATGATGTAAGATGTTTCTTCTTTGGAGGACATCAAGACACAGTCGCTTGAGTGACAGAGTTGCTAAAGAGGGAGAGGAGCACAGACGGGAGGGTAACATGCAAACTCGCAGAGTCACATATTTACACACACATCCACAATCACCTGGAGGAGAGGGTATGGGTAAAATCTTGACTTCTTAGTTCAACTCATGAACTATTTTTAGTGTATAAACAGCGTGCCATGGCCCTTTGGGGACCCCTGGCTATGTGTTTATGGAAAAGGTACCTCGAGCCGAATATCAGATTTTTAAATCATATTCTTGCAGGTGTGCATACCTGTGATGATGGCTGGACACTGAATGGGGCTTCTTGTTTTTACTTTGATCGGACGGCACGCTATTACAAGGATGCTGATACAAACTGCCAAAGCTTAGGTGGTTTCCTGGCCAGCATTCACTCTCAAACAGAGCAAAACTTTCTTACAAGTGAGATTTTGTTTCAAGATCAACATTAATTTCTTATTTTTATTTTTGTATATGATTTATATGTGTTTTTACAAGTGTTCTAAATGTATTTAACAAATATTTCATCATTCACTTATTCTTGCTCTTTATTTATTTGCTGTATTATCTGTTCATGTATAGATCAGGCTATTTTGCTGACCGTTGTTTAATTCTAAATTCTAGGTATCACCAATAGCCCATGGAGGGATAGGTGAAGGGGGGGGGGGTGGCACACATATCTTTTACACATAAATATTGGGCAGCGAGATGCCCAGGTTTGTATTAAGGCAAGAGGTGCCCAAATTATGTAATGTCTGTGTTTTTCACTTAAAAGAATTGTCAACAAATTTGTGTGCAAGTGAAGTGAGAGCGCAGTAAATTTGGAAACTTTGCCCCATCATCAAATTACATCTGTGTGCCTATGGGCACCACTGGTATCGTGTTAAATAACTAGGCCATTGGACCAATATGCACAGTTTGCTGATTATTGTAGAGTCACAATTAAATGGTCCTTTTGTCCCATTTCCTAGTCTTAGCCTTTTCTTACTTATATGGCATGCATGTACAGGTAGACTATAAATGGAAAAAATATTGCGTTTTGCTCTGTTGTATACAAATGATGCATGTGCATGAGTTCATTATACGATTTATCCGCACTCAAGTTGAGGATGTGTGTATCTATTGCACAAAGCCGTTAGGCTGAATGCGTAGGCTGAAAGTGATAGATACACACAGCATCAACGAGGGTGGATAGATCGTATAATGAAAGAATGAAATCATGCATCATTTGTTTTAAAGAACAAAATTCCTAGATCCTTGTCATTTGATGTAAAAAGAATTCATTCAAGACTGTTGCGTGAAAATATGGCTGACAAATAAATCTCAAGTTTGATAAGGCTTAATTTAGTGCGCACACATATATCTATAGGTAGCAAGTGCACTATACCTCTATACCCATTTACACATAGTGCTGCACAAGAATAGGCTCATGCTCACGCAGTATTACGTGCTCTAACCTCCACACGCACTACTGCGCTCTGAAAACGAGTTCAATAGTACTGGAAAACATTGCACTCCTTTTCATGAAAAAGAGTGCAATAGGCTCAGTAAAAGAATCACACGTGACAGCGAATGACCAATCATTTGAATAGGATCTGGGAGTGAGTTGTATAATAAAAACTAAGAGTCATGAATCTACTTTAAATGGCAATTCAGAAAATGTGAGTGAATAGGAACAAAATTTAGTATGTGTTTTTCGGTGTAATTCTTTTCCCAGGCAGGGTGCAGACCGCTTTCATTTCTCTTGTTTATTCATCCTCATTGAACAATGAACAAGGTCTGGATTACTGGTGAAAAAATATATGAAACAGTTTACTTGTATTAGTGTTGGTAGAGTGTAGTTCACATTTAATTTATTATTTACAATATTAGAGCTATTAATAAAGATCAAAAACAAAATATGAATTAGTGAAGAGATTATAATTTCAATGATTTGCTTCTGTATACTAGTGCCAACACACCTTAATATTGTAATGTGCATTTATACCTTAGAAGTACTCCTGTATTCCTGTGAAAGATATTTATAGCAAATTTGGTAAAACAGTACATGTATAAGAATAAATGTAAAACTTAAAGATTTACTCATGACAGTACATTTCTATTTTAATAGTATCATTGTATTTAGAGGCATAGTTGGAGATAATATGTTTGTGTTCTCTTGCAGTGCGAGCTAGAATGGGAGGAGCTTATCTGTGGATAGGTCTCCATGACTACAACACTGAGAATGTATTTGCATGGGCAGATGGCTCAGAGGTGACTGTTATCGACTAATACATTCACCCATAACCTGAAACACATTGCTTTATCATTATAGGGCAAGTCAGCCCCTCCAAAAAAATAGCTAGTTGAAAATTTAATTCACATTAAAAAAAGTTCAATATTCTGTTAGTATTTTTACTTATGTAGTGGTTAGAAATATTAACATAATTTTTCTGGTGAAGTTTGTTAAGATGATTTTTCAATAAGCAATTGAAACTATAAAGGGCGACGCATCAGAAATGTATATGAATCATACTATAATGAACGACCAAGGAAGGAGATCAATATTTTATCATAAATCTTACAATTTTGTTATAATATAGCACCCCTCAAATTCTACTAGGGGTGATGCCCATAGGAGCTGTATTACTACTCTTCCCTTTTCAATATTTATTGTCTGTGCCAGGTAGAAGTGCACAAACAATAATTATTTGATAAAATTGTTTAAACTGTTATCTTTTGATTGATGAAGGAATGATATTGCCATTAATATTGTGGACAATGTAGTCAAAGAATGGTCACATTATAGAATGCAATTTTTTAAAGTGTGCAGTACATCAATTGTCTGTGAATTTATGTATACCCTTCTTGCAGGCACCCATCCTCCCTTTTCTTGACTTTGTCTATGAAAGAACTAAATGAATGGAAATTTTCTATTACAGGTTGACTTCAAAAACTGGGCATCTGGTCAACCTGACAACTGGAAGTCAAAGGAAGATGCTGTTCACCTGAGGAGCAATGAGCTTGATGCCGGCAAGTGGAATGATATTGATGGAGATGTTACAAAGCTTGCATCTATTTGCAAGAAGCCATACAGTAGTAAGTTGCGTAAAAATCATTATATTTGTTCATGGGAGATAAAGGATATTTTCTAAAGAAAAATCTGATTCTTTTCAATAGTTTGTGTGTATGATGATGCCCCCCTCCCTGCTTTCTTGATAATTCTAGATATACTTTGCTCTTTATCCCATGTATTTCTATTTTTCAATAGATGTAATATTGTTAGTATATAAAGAAGGCCATTTCATTGCATAAACTTTGCTATCCTCAATAGAATGATTAAGTGAGGAGTTACTGTCTAGCCAAGCAAACTCTTTTCCCACTTTAAATGAAATGTTCCCCATTGGGATTCCAAATATATCTACTGTTTTGATATCCATCGAAGTGAATAGAACCTGCTATGGAAATGGAAAATTTTGAAACAATTTCTTCTGTGACAAATTGATAATTTAGTGATTTAGTTGTAATAAAAGACATTTTTTGGGAATAGACATAGGTTGTCAACCTGTGGTGGAAATTTTGGAAAGTTTGAAATTTACGCTCAAAGGTGCATAAACAAATCTGAAATTATCTGAGATTTGTTTAACCCCTTTTTACTTTCTTCAGCACTGCATTACATCTAAAATAAATGATCCATCAACATGTCTTCCCTTTTTTGGACTGTAACATGGGTGCAGCTCCATGGACAATGTTATGGTGTGTTTCATGATTAACATACTGTCTAACCAGAAAGAAAGGAATATTGGGGAATGAAAATGCTTCATTTATTTGTGAACCAAAGTGTGAATCCTTTCAAAAGGAAGGAAAGCCAGAATAGAGGGCTAATTAAGACATACTTACGGCAAAGACAAGTTTTCTCATTGTGAAATTACACATTCAAGAGCTGTCTTTTCTGTCTCATTCTAGAGGATGGTACTTTTACAGTGGACACTCCCGTTATACCAACACGTAAGTTTTAAACTTATTTTTGCTGTTAGATAATGATAATGTTAGTTACAGACAATACATGCAATAGTTATCCTATATGTATGTTTGGTCAAATAATATGATTACCCAGGGTATTACTTGAATGTTCTTCTCAAATGCCTTATCTAAGTTTTTTTTTCCATTTCGAAATTACTTGTCTTTCCTTGTAAATTCACAAACATTGACATCCTCAAAGTTTAAGCGTATGTTTTTTATCACATAGATTACCATTACATCTTCAATATTATAGTATTCATGACTGCATTGAGCAACATGGTTGTTTTTATAAGCTCAAGGGAAGGTTACAATCGATCGAGAGCTATTGCCCAAGACTTGCCGAGGGCAGTAGCTCAATTGTAATTTTCCCGAGAGCGTATAAAAACAACTATGTTTCGAAAGTTAGCAGTCATTAATACTTTTATATACCGAAAAATGTCATAGAATACATGTGCGACTTACCAATCATGGTAATCAAGATTGTTATCGACAGTAGACAATGTAAGGGCACAAGGTACATACACATACGTGTGTGGGACAATGAACGGGCTGGATTTTTTGTGTTACTGAAATGTGCTTAGAATTCAATTAATTCATCTATTAAATGACTATAACAGACAAGGAACAAGTCAAAGGTAAGGACAAGAATCAGTGCTTATCAATATAACAGCAATTTTGCATAAAATACCATCTAAATTGTCAGAAATTAGCGACAAACATACCAAATTCAGCGCTGCAATGGCGCACAAAATGGCGTAGAATTCAACTTTTCATCCACCAAATGAATTCAAACACTTGCATTATACAATCTTCAATACCTGTATCACCATTATTGCAAGCAATAAAATCACAATCTTCATCTAGACCTAGAGGATCTATGGCTAATAATAAAACATAGGGCCTACCCTTCTGGTGTTCTTGCTGTCTAGCGACCAATTGTTCGCACACACACAATGTATGGTATCCACGATCGCTCAAACCAGTTTTTAAGCAAGACTGAACTTTTCCTGGTAACTTGAATTTTACCCTCGAACCATTACATAGGTGTGGCATTTTTCGTTTATTTACGGGAATAGCTAAATCCATGACTGCAATTTCGACCGATCAGATGGCTGGATTTCTTAAGTGAGGTATATAATAATTTACAATCAACACTTGTGTATATCGATCATGTTCATTTCCTTTTTCATTTGTGAATATATATTATATGCCTTTTCTATTGTCATTTTCCTTGTGTATTTGTATGTCTCTTTCTTGCACTATACAAAATGATATTGTACGAGTATAGAAATGCACCTCTTGATGTACACAATTACCCTGTATTTGCTATAGATCCAAAACCCTAGATGCCACGTTGTTTGACACTGTGTGACAAAAGACTACTGTGGTAGTCCATGGTTTGTTCTAGTAGTCGACCAAAGCCATAAAAGAGTTAATTGAAACAATTCCCTTTCTTACTCCTATACTCACCTATCACAGCTTTGTTTGACCCTCGGTGTGGCAATGGATGGGACTTTGATGTGACCATGCAGAATTGCTATTTGTTTAGGTATAGTGATTACATGAGCTGGGCTGATGCCAGAGAATACTGCCAAGTGCAAGGTGGAGACTTAGCTAGTATAACAAGTAAAGCTGAACAAACATTCATGAATGGTGAGTACATTATATGACTTTGTTTAACATCTTACACACTTATATTACGAACACAGCATATGAGCATAAAAGAGCACTAGAAGTAATAATTCTTACATAAACAGATGAAATGGGAAAATGATGACAATAATAATAACAACAGTAATAGAAATGATAATGAAAGTAATAATAATAGTAATGATAAGAAGAAGAAAATTGATAATATTAAGAATGATAATAACGATAATAAAATTAATATTAATAATAATTATAATAATCAAAATGACAATGATAATAATAATAATTATAATAATCAAAATGACAATGATAATAATTATAAAAATAATTATTTGAAAACATAAAAATGAAAATATTAATTACAATAACAATGATAATGATAATAAAAAGGATATTGAAAATATTAGAAATAATAATAATGTTGATGATAATGATGACGATGTTGATGATAATGATGACAACATGTATAAAAATGCACATGTCGATCTTTAGAGATGCTCAAGATGCCTTCAAAAATAATGCATCAATTCAATAGGTAATAATTCAAAGAAATGATACCTAGGTTATGCAAGTAAGACGAAGATGAATATTGTTTAAAATATATAAAGATAATCAAGGTGTATGAACCTTATGAGCATTGTAATAACTTTATTGATTACTTTCTTTTCTTTGGCCAAGGTCGGCTCTCTACTATTGAGAATGATATGTGGATTGGAGGAACAGATTTCACCAATGAGGGAGGCTGGGAGTGGACTGATGGATCAGGGTTTTCTTATCTCAATTGGGCTCCAAGTAAGTCACGTTCTATATCCCAGATGACATATCTCAACAACTGCAGAATACCCTATGAACGTGCAAGCTTAATTACCATAACTGAACAAATCAAACAAACAAAAAATCAAATGATTACACATTAAAGAGATTCCCAGGTATTTTAAAAAGATGCTTGCTATTTTTGTTCAAGGTTGAAGAAACAGTTACAGGTACCTGCTGTTAATAGCACTGGCTTACGGATTGTAAAATGTTCCCATGCAGAAGTTTAACTTTAATTAATGTATGACATCAAACTTCAAGTATCATCATAGCATCCTATGGTATGTCATATTCAACTCAATAAATTCAAAATATCTTTTAAGTTTTGCATGATAACACATACTGGTATCAGGAAGAGTTTACTTGACAGACCTGGGTCCTGTGTTATAAAGAGTTGCACTTAACATATAACTCTTTGATATTTTTTGTTCAGATGAACCAAATAATGTAGGTGACAGTGAACATTGCATGGAAATCTTCACTGATACAGACACGTGGAATGATAACAGATGTGAGATCGAAAGGGGATTCATCTGCAAGAAAAATGGTGAGATATTGATACGCTGTAAATATTAGGAAAGATCTGTGACTTACAAATTGATGACTTTGATTCATTGTGTACATTATAAGTTTGTTTTAGAATAACTTAAATATTTTGATATTAATATCCTTATATTTCTTCTTCTTGTTATTGATATAATTGTTATTATAAGTAGTAGTATTTATATTGCTATTATTATTGTTATTAATATTGTTATTAATATTATACTATTATCATCATTATTGTTTTGTCAATGTTGTGTTGTTATTGTTAATGTTCTTGTTTATTACTACTTCTATGATTACTATTAATTTTATTTCATGTTTGAACTCCACAGGATATCTTACAACCCACTTTCATGTCACGCCACATGCGTACATGAACGGTCCTGGTCAATTGGTCCTATCTGGCGTCTACCCTGATGAGTGTGCTTCACGGTGCGTCAAGATGACCGATTTCATTTGCAAGTCTTTCAACTACAACCGAGTCTCTCATGAATGTTCATTCAATGATGGGTCAACCACGACCCCTATGTCTGATGGCAACATGGACTACTATGAAAGATGTGAGTTATTCGCCGTGAGTGAGATAAGGATGGGTAGACTGGTATGGTCATGTGGTTAATTGGCTCCAAAGAGCAATGAACTTCCAGGTTGCAGGCCCCTAACCCTGGTAGACCTCCCAAAACTTGGATGGAGACACTAGGAGAAGATTTGAGAGCATCTGGCCTCACCAAGGTGGTAGCCAAAGACCATAAGGCTCGGATAAGGACCATAAGGGAAATAAAACGTCAAATCCCACAGCATGCAAAAAACGAACGCTAAACAATAATGAAAAGATGGGACGAGGAAAATTTGAACAATGGCAATTTAAGTCTACATACCCCAGGGATTCTAAGCCGTAGTTATATATAGGGAGGATTAAATGTGGGCAAGTCCAAGATATTTGGTCATTTTTTTGTATTCTAAACATTAATTTTCAACAGGACTACCTGATATTTGGCAGGATCGAAGCTGTAGGGGGTGGGGGGGGGGGGCTTGCAAATCAATACAATTTATTGTCGGGTGGACTAAAAAATTTAATGTGGTCAGTGACATATGGGACCATAATGATAGCTTTGAATTGCCAATGTATGAGAAATAACTTTGCAGAATATTTATTTTGGGTTGCAAAGGGAGCCTTTGATATACCTTTCAGTATGCAGGTGTTTTGCTGTGAGGATCAAAGGCAATAGTTGTTTAAAAGACCCTTAGTTTGTGTTCTCGATCTGTCCTGCTCTCTCTATCTCTGATGCGTACATGTGATCAGATCGATTCATTGCAATCATCATTTAGGATCCTCATTGTAGGTCCTCACTAATGTGAGAGCCATGTCTTAACCTCTGCCAGGTCCCTCTCAGAACATATATCATGCAGCAGATGATCCATGATCTCTTATAATCCATATTTCTTACTAAGATTTTTACTGAAAAATATATTATTCAATGTTCTAATCCCACCTCTGCCAGATATGTACCATACACAAGGAATACACCTGCATTGAAGATGTAAAAACTTTCTTTTCCCCCATTTAAAATTGTATTATAAATGTTCTATTACCCTCCCCCCTCCGCACCAAAAATACCCAGTGATGGAAGAGAGGGATCCCGAGGTTACAACCCTCGGCCCTGGTTACCGATGCCCAGAGAACTGGTCAGGATATGGGAATAATTGTTACTACATGTACACTATAACGAAACTGAGCTACTCCGATGTTCAGCAGAAGTGTAAGGACTTAGACGGCGACTTGGCATCAATTCATGACCTCAATGAGAACAGTTTCATCCAAGCTCTGGCACGTGAAAGTAAGTGTTTCCTGACTGACAATGGAGATGATGAGATCAATATGTGTAGCAGGGCAGGATAAATCTGATTGATAGTTTCTAATCTTTATTTGTGAGGTCAAAGCTTGTGTCACAGGGGTTGATTGATGTAAAAATTGTATACCTGTTGAGGATATTTGATTCAGTTTTAAAGTTCTATTAGTAATTCTAAGTTGGTACTTGTCATGGAGGAGTAAACTGATTGGTTTATTAAGAGGTTAAAAGTTCACAGGTCAAGTTTCACCCAAACTAAGCATACAGACCATATGTTGGAGCCAACAATTTTAAAGTGACTTGAAATGTTTTTCGATGGCATCATGGTTATTAGGAATCTGCCTGTGTGATATAAGAAATGCCATATTGGCGAAATGCATTCAATTAAATCCAATTTAATTTGATTTTTCCATTAAAAACATAATTACCTAATGAACACATTAAAACAAAAATGCACTGGAAGGACTAAGCAAGCAAAGCTTATTAGGAGAAGTCCTGTACAAATAAATATATGTAAATGTAAATGTTTTCTCTAGTTTTATCTGATTTTGGGGGCCAATGTCGTTTATTTTCAATTTCTTTTTCCCATCCCATTATCTTCTGATCAGACGGGATGGACAGTGAATTCTGGATCGGACTAAATGACGTCAATTCCCCTATGAGTTTTCAGTGGGAAGATGACACTCCTGTAGACTTCACGCTATGGAACAGGAATGAACCAAACAATTGGGCAGGAACTGCTGAGGACTGCGTTGAAATGTATATGTCTGTGAGTTGAAGCATACATCAGTATGTATTATTTTGTGTCTGCTACATTTTCTTTTGCGGGTCCCTCATTTACCGCTTTATTTCTTCTTCCTCTGCCAACAACTCATTTGCCCTTAAGGTTTAATACATGTATGTCAAATTAATTTTCTGTTGTTATTGCCCAGGAATATGGAATAGTTGCAATTTGTATAATTTGATGATCAGTTTAAATTTTGGTTTAGTTAATTATAAAGTGAGTAGCAGTGCAGTGCATTATTCTAATGAGGATTGTTTAATTCATTTTGTAATGAAGGCAGCTCATAGCATTCAATCCATGCAGTAATAGATCTGACAGTGCTATTCATAGTATTAATTTAAAGGTAACCCAAGGGAATTGAAAGCAAAAGGTTATTGGAAAAATGACTGTCTAAATCATATACATAATAAGATAACTCATGAAAAACAAAGTTTAAGTGGCATAATCTTGTAAATGTACATTATTATGCCATTTTTTAGCACAGAGGATAACCCTCTCTAAAACATCAATATAAGAGCAAAATCTCTGTTGTTATTCATTAACTTTCTCAAATGTTTTTTTAAACATATATGGTATTTCAATATATTTTTTGCAAAAACAATTTTCAAAAATATTAAGCCTTACCTAAAATGTCTGCTATAAACTATGAATCACTAATCAAGGAAAATTTTTTGAGTTGAATCCATGTGTATTGAATAATATGTTGACATTGGTTCAAACAAAGATTCCTTCAAATCATCATTCCTACAGTATGGGACTCTGTACATCCAACTGTAATTAACATTCAAGATCCCAATGTTTCCTAGGCTCATGTACGACAACATTTTCAATAGTATTGTGTTCTGATTTCATGTGTACACCAAGTCTGACCAAGACTGCTGTGCCTCATCAGTTTCAGATCTAGATTTAGATTCATATTTAATGTCTGTGGTCTCACATACAGGGTTATTGGAATGACAACCTTTGTTCAACTAAGCGGCATGGAGCATGCAAGAGACCAAAGGAAAATCTTGGTCCTACTCTTACACCTGTTGTTCCATCAGGATGCAGTTTGGTGAGTACTACTTGTATTAACCTTAAACAGGCCTGATTCTGGTTCTCTCCTAGCTGGAGAGAGACAGATTATGCAGCCTCACTCTCTCTCCTTCCTTCCTGGATCAATCTTGACCGACCATGGGCTGATGATCATTTTTCATCTTTGGCTTATAGATAGTGCACCTTTAAATGATTAATTAGTCACATATTCATCTATTGATAATTCTTCATTATGTACAATAACTATTGAGAAATTGCCATTTTGCCATTGGCATATTGTGGCAGTTTTTGACGGGTACTGTACCCATGTAAATGTCATAGATTTGGTACAAAACATAAGTAGAATCTGGGTGATTCAGTAATTAGAGCTCATGAACAAAATAATTATCTTCAAACATATTATGGTGGTGTCCAGAGGTGCAAACTCCACCTCCACCCCTGTCCCTGCCCCTTACAAAGGGATAACTTTTTGTTTAAACAACACTATAAGCATTTGCACTATTAATTGAAAATTAATTCACATTGTGTTATTATCCTGACCATTTGATTCACTTACTATTCAGCATATGAATGGCAGATTCTGCAAAACATGAGACATATATTAAGAGAGGGAATACCCTAGTGTTCACATTGAACTACTAGTAATTTATTAAAAAAAAGATCTATGAAGAAGAGGAATTGCAAAAATGCCTGCATATAATTTCATATCTAGGGTTTGCTTAAAGACAATGTAGAGATGAATTATGAATTATCGTGGTAGAAACAACATTTCTGACAATATTTCAAATATATTTTGAAGGTCTTCTTTAAGTTATATTGTAAACTTCAATGAATGGTAATCTACATGTATCAAAATCAGAGCTTTCTTTAATTTTGTCATGCAATATTTTTTCATGAAGATTGACTAAACTGAAATAATATTTGCATACCATAATTAATGGTGTATAAACCGCACCTTTTTGCCACCGAAAAAATTTCAAAGTCAGGGGTGCGGTTTATACACGGTACACTCAAAATAAAATTTTTAAAAAGTAAGTCAAAACCAGCACAAATTTGGACATATGGGACTACGTAAAGTACAATAACTATACCACTATGGTACAGGACATTTCCCACACATTATACCAACAATTTTATCTTGCATTGTTGACATGAAGATGCAAATAATCTTCCAAAAACAACATCTGCCGATAGATCTTGATCTAAGTTCGTGCCAATGCATTGCAAAAGTAAAAGAAGGGGCCGTTTAACGGACCTGCCGCGAAGCATCCAGCATATGCGACGTCGCCATTTTCAATCCCACTCAACATCTGCCCGCAAGAGTTGGAATCCTGCCGTCGTCAATTTGTTTTTTTAAAGGTCATAATCGGGGGTGCAATTAATACACGAGGGCAGTTAATACAATGTTAATTACGGTAGTCATGTCTTGACTCCTCTGTCTTTGCTTGATTCTATCAGGGTGAGATAGCCAATGGAGGCTCTTGCTACTTTGTGATGGATACACCCAAAAACTGGGCAGATGCTCGAGCTGACTGTGCCGGGTTCAGCCCCCGTGGGAACCTTGTCTCTATAGCTGATAGGTCAGTAAAGCCTTATACATATGTAGCTGCAAACTGCAGCAATTTTTTGTTTTTTTAATGAAGAGACAAAGATGGTTCACATTTCTGTATCTTATATTAAGTGAAGAGGTGTTTGACCTTTGGTGCATTCATTTGCCATTCATTTACAGGTATTTACAAAATGTGCCTATTATTGTACCGGTTTACCACGTCACTCAGTGGGTTGAAGAAGTGAAATCAGGTTGACTTGATCGGATGGTATAATGTCAAGTTCTTATATGAGGAAAATCATGATTTACGTTTTGATATCAGGGAAATGAAGCAATTGATGAGTTGAAGCACCTTGAATTTCACGTCTTAAAAAACATCATGGTTTTGTTGCATCATATCTGAACAAGATTTTAGAAGACAGGGCCATGAGGTACAAATACTAGCCTCATGCTTATATGCACATTATTACATGTTTACATTCACAGATTTTTATCAGCAGTTGTGTGAGTTTGTGTGTGTAGTTATTACCTAATAAGTAAAGGAAAGGCATTCCTTGAATCACTCAATTATGCTGTAACAGGCATAAAGCCAGGATAACAGGAACATGTGCTACAAAATTTATTTGTCAGAAAGATTTCACATGCTATACATGATTTCTGGGATATGAAATATTGCTCAGGAAAAGCTGTCTTTTGAAGCATTATAGATATAAGAATGAAAACTTAAATGATTATCCTCTCGCCGACAAGGTCAGAGGGGATGTAGTAACGCTGCTGTCCGTCCTTCCATAACATATTTGGTTTCCGTTCGATAACTTTAGTAATAATTGACGGATTTTAATGACTAGGAAATTTAATAAGAAGGTACATGGTATAAAAATACAGCCTTAGTTAGATTTTAGAGTATGTAGGTCAAAGGCCATAGGTCTTAGCTCATTAAATATGTAAAAATACCAAAATCTAGATTCCCTTCAATAACTTTAATAATGTTAGACAAATTTTAATGAAATTTGATATGAATATACATGGTATCAAAATACAGCCTCGGGTTGATTTCAGAGTATGTAGGTCTAAGGTTAAAGGTCATAGCTCAATAAATATGCAAGAAATTCTAATTATATATATGCAAAAACATGGTTTTTATGCAATAATGTAAGTAATGTTGTTGAGTTTGTACTTCAAAGGTCTCAGCTCATTAAATATGCAAAAATGGTTAAATATAGGCCATTTGAAGGGAGGGGATGCTACGCTTCGAGTTGACTGGTTGATTATGATTTTGACTATTGACTATGATGTTGATTATGATGTTGACTATGACATTGATTGTGATGTTGATTATGATGTTCTGTTTTACTAGGTATGAGCAGAGTGTTCTGACCAGCATACTAGGTTCTCAAGATGGCAGTCTGTTCTGGACCGGACTGAATGATGTGGAGAAACCAGGCCAGTATCGCTGGAGCGACAATACACCAGTTACCCTTACCAACTGGGACTATGCTCAACCAGGTACAATTTTTGGATTATATATTGTGCAATTGCAAGAAAAGCCAGATCAGGTATAAACTGCTGGTCACACCAAAATTCCTTGTTAGGAGATTCCAAAATAGGCCAATCAAATTGGTTTGCTGCTGCTCATAGGATGTTACGTATTACTGTAAATGCATTTATACATGAAAAACATATGTTTCACTTAGATAGTACAGTCTTTTTATTTAATGTACATTTTATCAAATGTCAGGACTATTAGGCAAATTGCCTTTTGTAGATTTCAATTTGTAATTTTCAATTTCAGTTTTGTACGTGCATTTGGTATAATTTATGTAGATTTCTCAAATGAAATGCACTGAAAATTTACTAGCTGATTATTTATGTGAAGATGATACAGAGGGCAACTGTGTTGCATCAACATCTGGAATGATGGCTGGATTATGGCGTAACATCGACTGTGCCTCAACAAACAAATATCTTTGTGAGCGCGGTCGTGGCGGCTATTCAGCGCCCCAGACCATAGGACCAACAACACTCCCTACTGCACCTAGTGATACAGGATGCCATGACCAAAACTGGAAAGGCTATGGTGCCAACTGCTTCATGGTAATAGCCTATGGTATATTGTAATGTCTTCAAATAAAAAATAGCATGTGGTGTATTGTATGCCTTAATATGGACAAATTTGGAATCATACATGGAAATGTTGTATGGTTATTTGGTAAGAAAAAAGTGTCAAAAGTTGTAAAATGTCAAAACATAAGATAGGAATGGCATGTTTCCATATTTGCTAGAATTAATCAACTGTAGCAATTGTCTTTACATTTAGTATTCTTTGAGGAAATAGTTTTGTTTGAGTGTACTGTTGCATTATTTTACTGCAAAGTTATCTAAAGAGAGAGCAAGGGGAATTCAAATTCGGGTTTCCCTGAGTAATTTGATTTGCATTGTAAGTCATTGGAGAATGTGCTATTATTTTTTCATACTCATTAAGATATTTAAAATCAGGCAGCAAGTGCCATTGCAACATTTACGTTGCAAATTCGTCTTTAAAAAGCAGAACTGATTATTCCTTGTTGTACTTTATTTATCAGATTGTGTTGTCTGATGTGAGCGGAGCCACTCGTCGTAACTGGAATGATGCTCGTATGTACTGCTTGGCTATGGGAGCAGACTTAGCCAGTTTCCACAGTCAGGCTGAGGAGGATTATATCCTGTCCGGATACCCTGACACGTAACTTCATTCTCAAGCCTTCAAATATTTGTGAATGCAAACAAAAATCAATCAGTTATCTCAAAAAAATAGAAAGACGCACATGAGTTCTACAGCTGTTGCAATGTCCTTTTCTATTTAAGCAATATGAAATGAAAATATGATATTCAAAAGTTCAACTTTTGGCTCAATACCGGTACATATTTACTCAATTTGATCATTTATAGCTCATTGGTGAAGAAAGTATCAATTTTAATAACATGCAAATTTATGTGAATTGATAACAGTTGACTCTTCACTAGATTTTTTTCTTGGTGCCTGGAGCAAAATATTTGGGAGTCCATTTACTCTGAACAAACTATTTTGTCAGTGAGTGTGTACCCAACATATGTTATGGTCAAGCCATCCTTTAATGGTATTAACTTAATTCTAATGTTGTTGAGTTGTATAGTGACAGTCCTCAATGCTTTCCATCCACATTTTTACAAATTCCATGACCGGCACATAGATACATCAAGCACTTTTTTTGTAGTTATTTTTCAGCACTGCAAGTTTGTATATTGGACTCCATGACCAATCAGAAGAAGGAGGTTAGTAGATGTCTGACATTGTAAAATTACTCTGGGCTTTCGCCAATAATATGCCTCTTGGATGTAATTTCAAGCCACTTCCAGGACTTACATACTTCCATGGTATGGTGCATGCATGCTTTCTGGGCATGGTACACATATTTTGCATGCGCAATATATGTATACGAAAGCTATTTTTATTTGCTAATGTCTTCTTTGGATTTTTTGCAAGTCCATGATTGTTTGAGGTAAAATACTTAAGGAAAGAATCCCACTACATGTCTATCAACTTTGTAATTGTTCTTTTTCAAAATGGCATAAACAGAGCCACGATCGTGCAGTGATTTAAAAGTTGTCTTGCCTTTGGAGCAACTTTTTCCAGGTCATGAACTGTCAAAATTTGTTGAGAATTTCACCCAAGTCACATCTCTCATTCAGGGATTTCTCTGTAGGTTTTATGTTTACTTTCTTGCAACAAGAGATTCACTGTATCACACCATATCCCATTTGATAATTCAGTTTGTAAAAAATAGAATATTGCTTACAATATACTATAAAAAAAAGCCAAAGTTTGAAAGGTACCATCATCTAACTATTGCAATGCATACCGTATTTTCCGGTGTAAACGCCGCAGTATTTTTTGGAGAGAAAAAATCAAAAAGCCGGGGTGCGGCGTATATACGGCAACAGAGTAAAAAAAAAAAAAAA
>BEXV01001758.1:43783-76871 GCA_003118195.1 Hemicentrotus pulcherrimus
AGCACGCGAAGTCGCCGTTTTCAATCCATTCGAATGTATACATCACTAAAGAACTGCAAGCCTATGCATCGGTGCAGGATAGTCGCACGGTCTAAGGCGCCGGCTTCAATCCCCAATCTGCCTGGTGGATCCGGGTTCGATCCTGACTTCGTCCCAAAATTTTTTTTTTTTTTTAAGGTCAAAATCGGGGGTGCGACCTATACAAGGGTGCGGCGTTATCACCGGCAAATACGGTATATAGACAGCTATAACTCTGTGACTTCCAGATGCCCCGTGGCGCCAGCCGAGACCGGACGGCACAGTACAACCGCATGAAACAGACCTGAAGTGACTAAGTCACTAAGGAGTAAAAGTAACATCCAGGCATTTGTGGGTAATGGCCAAAGCCAGAAGCAGACAAAATCAGATATTTTAAAAAGCGAGTTTGAGAAAAATTTAAATAAGGATAGACAAATTTTAAATCTCTTGACAAGCAAGATAATTCTGTATAATTGGAATCATGTGTATTAAATGATGGGTACCAGTTTGAATGCATGTTTATCTTGAAATGCACTATGTGCCAAAGATGACATTCCAAAGCTCAATAACACATTTTCAAATACTGGAAGTGTCCACATAAAAATGTGCACTTTTGAAATTGGAATATTATATGTATTCCTTTATAACATGGATTAAAAAAATAACTTTATGTATTTTTCTTTAGGTTTTACGTGGTCAGATGGTACTCCGGTAGAACATACCAATTGGAACGTGGGTGAACCCAATAACTGGGGTCCAGGAGAGGACTGTACAGAGGCCTTCTTGAATGGATGGAAATGGAATGACATCTCGTGCTCTAACTTGAATGATTGGATCTGCAAAATTTCCAAAAGTTTGTAAATTCGTTTGAAAATACAATCAAACATCATATCACTGAATACACTTTGAGCTGGTTAAGAGATGAAAATGTATTTAAAAAAAAAGCATCTTTCAATGCATTTAATATGCGCAGTTTCAAATGCTTTATGATGAAAGTGCATTCAGAATTCACATCTTAGAATAAAATAACCGTTTTCATGTAGTTTCACATGCTTATAAAGTGATGAAAATTAGTTCAGAATTTACCTCACAGAATGTAGTTACTTTTTAATGCAGTATCAGAATATGCTTTAGTGATGAAAGTGCATTTAAAAATCACATCGGAGACTGCAATCACTATTTGTAATGTAATTTCAGATGAAGTGAAGATAATGCATTCAGAAATCACACCACAATATGCAGTTACTTTGTTTTAATGCAATCACTTCTTAGATTCAGCTTCACATCCTTAATTGATGAAAATGTATTCATTAATCACAGCCCAAATGCATTTAAATTGCAGTATGAGATGTTGAAGTATGGTAAAAAACCATCTTGAGTTTTCAGTTTTTTGTTTGTGGCATGCTTTCTGCTGTGATGTGATGTGATGTTCTCTATTATTTAACTCTCATTTTCACAAAACAAATGAGATTTTTCTGCAGGTGGCACAGCAGGGATTAGAAATAACATCCGTACTATATATGAAAAAAAAAAAACACAATACAAAAAGATGTCGAGTTATTCTTTAAATTTCAAAACCGTTTGGATAGTTTTCTTCCAGGTTGAATTGTTCTTTTTAGATTACAGTATGATGAAGGTTTGCTTCTATTATGTGTTGACATAACAGGACAAATGAGTTTGTATCTTCATTGATATTTTTCTTTGAGAGCCACAAGGGAAAATGATCACCCTTCCGACATTAAACAGATGATATACTCTGTTTGATGTACTAGTACTTTCCAAGGTTCATTAGAGATAGTTTATGAGTGATAATTATTCAGGGTCAGATCACAGTCACAAATGCTTGTATTGTTGCTAGGTGATCAATTAGTGTTGGGTATATATCTGTGAAACCTAAGAGGGTGTTACTTCCTGGCAGACAGACTAAGATGGAACGAGAGAGAGAGAGTGTGTGTGTGTGAGAGAGAGAGAGAGAGAGAGAGTGTGTAATGGTTCTAGGAGAATGTGAAAGCTAGAGAGGGAGGGAGAGAGCGAGAAGCAGAGAGAGAGAGGGGCAGAGAGAGAGAGACATACATACAGATAGATAAGCAGAGAGAGAGAGAGAGAGAGAGAGAGAAGACAATATTAAAACTGTCCAGGGTTACCGGAATGCAGGGTGGTCATGATGTGGTTATTAATCTGTTACTAGAATTAGTTCACCTGGATGACCCCATTCTGTCTGTCAAATTTTCTCTCATTTTTTTTCAAATATTACCCATCGTAATTAGACCTATCTTTAAAAATTACCCGAAAGAAATTGTGATGACTTTGAAATACGATACAGATTTGTTTTTAATGTTTTTTTCATCCAAACTGGAACCTTTTTAAGATTGGTAGTTGATCAGTTGTCACACGAAGAGAGCAAACGAGAGTTGCGACTTTCGACTGCTAACTGCTAGTCTTCGTCAGGCAATGTGGACAATCGCCGCTGCAAGCGCCTTTTTGTATCGTGCGCTGCGCAGCGCAACTCTCGTTTGCTCTCTTCGTGTGACAACTGATCAACTACCAATCTTACTATCTACCACGATGATCAACCTCTTCCGCACTATGGAACCTTTTTGTAATGAATAGACAGTAAGAATTTAAGCCTTTGACATTAATATTGGGTGCGAAGATCTAATACATTTGTTACTGTGTCATATATCAAGCAACACATTATGTCTGCTGATTGTTTTGATCACTTTTTGGACTTCAGGATAGATATAAAAGATATCATAACCTCTTTTTTCCAGCCTTTTTTCTTCATAAGTCAGGAAAGGAGTTGTAATGAATAAGGAAAGGGATATTATTTAACTTGTATTAACAAGTAGATTGACAATTTTAACAGGAGTGTGTAATGGGATTTTATATGTCTTTTTCTTCATTCCAAATTTCTACTTTCCTAATTTATTCTGGGAACTTAATAAAGTATTTATAGTCATCATGATCAGGGAGGTTTTATAAGGTTTATATACACTAGATGAAGATAAACTGTATCGTATTCCCTTGATACATGTAGCTTTCAGGAACTTGAAAATAATTATAGCAGTACCGGTATGATGGAGAAGCCAGGATTTCATTTGTCTTTTCCTGTTCAATCTCAAGTTAAGTTTGGCAACTGATGTGATTTTCTCAAACCATACAATCCATTACTGAATAGCTTCTAGTCTGCAAAACTAACATTTTTAGAGAAGATGGTTTGTTTAATGATGTAGAATAGGTTCCAGGAAGATTGAGAAGGAAATGAGGGGAAAAGAAAGCTAGTGAAAATTGAGGGAGTTAGGTTTTTATTGACTTTCAACAGAGTAGATCTGCCCACAATTTTCAATTATTAAGCATGTTTAGACTTTAGAGCAAGGTAGCAAGTTGTCATCCAGTTTTTTACAAAAAAAATACATTTAAAATTTAATCATTTAGACATTGGAGATGAAGATTGAAGGTTGGCAGACTAGGAGTATACTAAGTGGTACTCTAAAGGGTAGGGTAATAAATATATAGCAATAACATTTCAAATATGCAGAGTTTATCCATTGTAAATTATCATATCCTTTGTATGGGTGCAGGCTGCCAAGTTTTAATTAAGAAAAACTGAAAACAATAAACCCATAACATCCCCTGTGTGAAGCTTGTTACAGATGAGGAAAACATTAGACAGGACCCACATGTTGCTCTTTCTAAATTTGGAATTGGTTGCCCCCTGTCCCCCTTCCTGTAGTATGATCAAAGTCTCAGGGCAGCCAAGACATTGCTGCTAGAGCTTTAATCTAGTGTGTCACAATGAACTTGGACTTGAGCAGCTGGGGCAGACTGCAAGGACAGATCTATAACTTTAGCTCTTGACACAGTTCCATTTTAATTCCTGAAATGGCAATGGAAGTGTGTTTTAAACAACTCAGATTCCATTATTATATGCACAAGAGTTAACATTGATGCTGCACTTTAGATAGTTGTGGAGAAAAATAAAAGATGTTTCTAAACTGGAAAGGATTGGATCCAGCTTATGGCGTGATCGATTCATTTTTAATTAAAAAATGGTGGTGAAATTTTGTTTGGATAACTTTGATTTATGGTGCAGTATAGTATCAGGAGACATAGATTCGAACCTAGCATCAGCTATCGTTAAAAGCACACCAAGGCATTCAAACCCAACATGTGTTATGGATATTGTTTTTCATGATATTTGCTGACTTTTCTCATCAATTAAAAAAATGCACTGTTTGGGTCTGAGTGGCAGCTTGTCAAATCTTGGTGCATTTTGACGTTTAAAGTATGAGGATGTGTGCAATTAACATCGTGAGTGTCAGCGATTCTGTTCATCCTTAGCATTTTCAGTCAAGATGGCCATCATCCCCCAAGAGAGATTTTTGCAGTCTGTTGTCCTTGATGTGAGTTTGTCAAATGCATCATATTTCCTGTCTTGCTACAAAATATATCATAAGCTACAACTGTAGTTTGAGACAGTAAAATCATTGTCTGCTTGTTTCAAGAAAATCTATAGACCAGCTACGTCTAGGCAGGATACTACTCCAATTACTGCATTGTAAACAAATATTACCTGCTGATTAAGTTAAGCTAATTATCTATGTCTGATACTATATGAGCTCAGAGATACCTCTGTCATATTTGAGCTATAGGCGTGATATACAGTATGCTATGACTTAGGTTGTGCCTCAAGGCATAAGGCAAAACTGACAGTGGCAGATCAGCTACATCTCTACTTGCTTGAGCATTTATTCTGGTTTGATTGCTGTTTGAAGGATTAAGCGGAGGAAAGTATGGAATTCAAGCTCTCCTTCAAATGCACCACAAGAGATGATTTGAAATGGCTATGGAAGCAGATTGTCCTCTTACTATTTCTTACAATGGTGCAATGTCATGAGACGCGGATCCAAACCGTTTAAACTTTGACTGAAGAAAACTCATTGCATGCCACCCCATTGGTTGCAACAATTGCACAAGAGGAGTACTATGAGAGTCAGTTGTTTGAAACACAAATACAGCCCAATGACGTGACAACTTCTTTGAAAGCTGAACCATTAGTTGCAATATCCTCAACCGGCACTGTTCAGAACCATGAAAGCCAGTTCTTTGAAGCACAAATACAGTCTAATGTTGCAACTTTAATGACTACTGCTCCATCAGCTACCAGATCCACAGCTAATCAAGCTCAGAAAAGTGATGTTGGAGTTCTGCAAACTTTGATAAAGCTCCATTTTGGTGCAACATCAACAGATGCTACTCCCTCGGATACAACATTGACATCTGTAGAAGCAGACTACAATGAAAGTCATTTTCTTGAAACTTAAATACAGCCCAATGTTGCTGAAATATCTGTGATTTCTACTCTCTTGGCTGCAAAATCTACAATTATGCAGCTGAGTATGACAACTAGGACATAGGAACTCAAATACAGCCCAAGAATGGGTCATTCACAACAACTAGACAAGTTGAAATGACAGCCAGTTTGTTGAAACTCAAATACAGCCCAACATTGTCAAATCCACGATGGGACTAATCATGGAGTATGGCAGTCAGATTCTTGGTACCATGTCAACAAACATGCTTTCTAAATTCTCTGGGTTTATACAAACAATTTTGAGAACAATTTCTGAAACTGTTATAGTCGTTCAGACAGTAGGAACAAAGTCTGTTTCTTCTAGATAGTTAGGAAGAAAATATTTCTTTTTGAGAAAGAACCCCTCTTCCTGGGGCAAGAACTAGCCTGGAAATCTTTAAAAGGTATTGTATCCTTAGACTAGCCAAGATGAGGAATTTTTTAGAAAGACATAATGTTAATTTGCAGTATGCGTCCATCTCCCTATGTGCCATATCATCTGCTCCAAGCTAAAAGGGCTCTGAGCCACAGAGAGAGAGAGAGAGAGAGAGGGGGGGGGGGGGAGTAGAAGTAGGAGATTTTTGGATTGTGCTCCTGTTGTCAAAATCTTCTTACAGAATTGAACAAAAACTGATACTAAAGTTACTTCTAAATGGAGGAACTTTAAACCGATGATATTGATAATGTAATTTGATATTTTTCAAAACTGACCAGTTTTTAGATTGGCCTACTATAAATCTTTTTTTTTCTTCTTCAAATTAAAAAAAATTCCCTTGTCATGCCTGGTTTGTGTGATTGATATAGCTATCCATTCCTCACATTATGTATCCAAGTTGGTATAATGTCATATTTCAACAGACTATTGGGGTTCACTAATCCCAGGGAAATGGGAAAATCTGGGAAGGAATTGCTTAGTCTCCTTTGATGTGATATCATATTTCTGGTGCATGTTAATGTAATACAAAATATTTCTAGCTGGCAGGAGTTGGAAAAAAACGTGTGATACATGATCTTATGTGAAAATTGATTACTATAGAAAAAAAGTATCATAGCCTTTAATACATTCCCCTCCACATTTAGATTAGATGAAGCCTGAAAGGCTGAAAGTATAGATATTTTGACACAGTCTATGTATTCTCATGTCCGCTTCTTGAGTTTGATACACAATTTTCACCTTGGCCCATATATTTTTAAAATTAATACGATACCTTGAGACTTTATTTAAATCAGCATTCTGTAAAATTTGCATGACATGGAATAGCTATACCTGTGTTGCACATGTGCTGCAGTGTGTATGTTTAGACTATTTCTTGCATCCTACAATTGTGATTTTAGCACTGCTAGAATATAAAGTGATATTAGCGTTTTATTTTTGTCTGCATTATTTCTGAAAAAGAAGAATATGATAAATGTATAAGCCCTACTTGTTTACCAGATGAGGATAGCCATTCTATAGATTGGTGAAGTGTGATGTCATCAGAAATCTATTTTTAAGATTTCTCAATTCTTTCTTCATTTTCTGAAAGAGCATCAAAAATAATGTCCAAATGTCGAAAACCAATTGAATATGTTTAAGTATTGGCTGAGATATGACCATCTGAATTAATAGATTTCCTATAGGAGCTCAGTGTTATTTTGCTCTGTAGGAGCCAGAGAAAATAACACTGAGCTCCAATAGGAAATACCTCGGCATATCTCAGCCAATACTAAACATATTCAATTGGTTTTCGACATTTGGACATTATTTTTGATGCTTTTTAGGAAAATGGAGAATTTCTTTTTCAAAAAAATCTAAAAATAGATTATGATGTCACAGCTTAGGTACTCTATACTATGCGTATTGTCTTGTAACAGTATTTAGAAAAATCTTATTCTAATACTACAGGACACATGACAGTGGGATATTCTCTTATTTGTAGTATATAGACCATTATAAAAATATGTAGGTATCTCCTGGAAACATACCTAAGTTGTGACATGTCAAGATTTTTCTGCATTGAATTTCGCTATGGAAACATGAACTGTGTCATGCTTTTGCATCAACAAAGGATTTTGGATGAAATAAGAGATTTCCTGTGAGTGACTACATGAGGATTTAGAAAGTGGAAGATAATAGAGACATCCATCATTATGGAATAAATGTCAACAGGTGTTTTGCACCTTTGTGTGCATGTATTATATGTTTACTGAGTTTACCTCAGAGCTAGAAGGGCATTAACCCATTGCTTACGGGAACCTGGTGGTTCCTGTGTTAAGCCTATGGGAATAAGGTAATTCAGTAGTCAACGGGTTAACTCAGTATTTCTTAATATGCTTGTATTTCTAACGCAGCTCATTGGTTTCTTTCAATATATTGTTCCATTTTTGCAGAAAATCTGTCTTTATTTTGCATATTTGTTTCCCATCATCTTGTGTATTTGCTAATATATCTTTATAATTCCCTTAATTCTGTATTTTCTCCATCTTCTCTCTATCTATTTGTTTTTCTGTCCCTCTTATCTATGTCTGTTTCTTTCTGCTTTTTCCTTCCATTCAACCTTCCATTCTGCTGTATCCTCCTTGCCTCACCTCTCTTTCCGTCTCTCTCTCTCTCTCCCTCCCTCTCTGTTCCCTCAATCTTTTTCTCTCTGTCTCTCTGTTTCTCTTTTTCTATCTTTCTTTTTCTTTCTCATTTCTTTCCAGTTTCGTTGTCCCTCTCTTCTTTCTATCTCTCTTTTTTCTCTCCAATTCTCTTCTCTCTCTCTCTCTCTCTTTCTCTCCCATTCTCTCTTTCTGTCTTTCTCCCCTATTCTCTCTACTATAGATAAGCACCCAACATACACGACCATAGCTCCCAGTACGGTTTCACCATGTAAGTTTTGATGAACCCTTCATATTTTTCTATTCAAATTGAAATATTTTGCCCAGCAGTATCTTTGGATGCTATAATTTCATTGATGACTCTCAAAAGTTCACCCCAGGTATTCATATAATGTTAAATGCTATTACACAGTGATATATCAGGGTTATATGATTCTGCTGGACTAAAGGTGTCTGGGTGGGAGTAATATTAGTCTCATATTATATCTATCTCTGTGTAATTGGATAATTATTTGAACCAATTAGGTACATTGATGACATAAATCTGGACCAATTATATACATGTAAGTTCATTTGTGACAACCTCATTTAATTACAGGGATTGAATGAAATCTTTATTTTGTTCTTTTGTCCTTAGATCCTCCTTGTCTAACCAACCCAGACTGGATCCTTTATCCACAAAACAACTACTGCTATTTCTTCAGTCAGGGTCTAAGCCAAGACGCCGGTCTGAAGAGCTGGATGAATGCTAACGAGTACTGCATGCAGAGTGGTGGCTACCTTGTATCTATACATAGCCAAGAGGAAAATGACTTCCTCAAGAACTATGTTAGTCTATATTAAAATTACTCTTTTGTAGATTTTTGTCACATACCACCCCTACCCTCAAATAAGAAAGGACAATAATCATTTCATGAAATGTAAATATGATATTGTTTTTTTTTTGCTCGTCAAGTGCTCTATTTTTCCTTTCAATACTAAATACAACAAATCAGGAATACTACAATATATATAAAACTTATATGTTGGGCATGTGATTTTAAAAACCTCTTTATGCAACCCCAGATAACAAACTATTGAATGTATGATAACAGCTGATGGTAGTTGCATTTTCTACAATCTTCATGCATATGTATACGGGGAATCATTCACTATATTCGTTTTTTTGAAGCATATTCATTTATCTTTCTAGATGGTACGATTTGGAGAAGTGGAAGGCTGGAATCACCCATGGATAGGCTTGAGGGAATACACGACAGAAGGAGTCTTCTCGTAAGTCCTAGTACTATGGTGTTAAAGAAAAAGAACAGTTATGGTCAAGCGATTGCATTGTGAAAGAAACATTGTGGAATCGATCTGAAAAGGTTGATCATCTAGCATATAAGTATTGGTGTGTACTACAAGGTTCTGGAATCATCAAAATGATAAGAAATTTGGCCCAGTCTTGGTAAAGTTACAAGCACTGTACACCGAAAGCTGTATATGGGACTAAGCGACACGTGCGTGATATCTATCAGGTCCAAATAGATATAATAATTTACCAAATATATCAATTATGAGGGGGTCTCTCAGCAAAATTTGTATCGCGTATAAGTCAAAAAATATTCTTTCACATGATTAATAATAAGAGCTTACATCTCATTTTTTGAGAGGGGGGCGTTTCCAAAACTGGTCTTTACCTCGAAGTTAGTGTTCAGCTCTAAAGCAACTTTGTGTTGTTAGTCTATTAATCTCTCTTGAATTATTATTGTGTGACTATGTTGAGCAACTTAATTTCTTGATAGTGCTCTTGTCTTTCAATGGAGTGGTGGCAGCAGTGGGATATGAATCCAACTATATTTTCATGAACTCAATGAATAGGTTATGTGAAGGTTCTAAAATCTGCAAAATGGCAAGTCAGTCATATTGCAACTTCATTGGTAACCCCTCTCTGAAACGTAGCTTAATTACTCATGGGGGGGCAAAATATCTCAAAAAAATAATTCTGTAGGGATTATTCGATTTAATGTATACAGCACATTTGTGCATATTATAACACACAGATAAGTAAGTAGGCTTAAGACTTTGTTTGTGCATGGCTATAGTTTTCACCCCAAATTGCCTTTCACTTAACATTGATTTAGTTTCATCTCAGCAGTATTTTAGGCAGTTTCTAAATACTGCGTCACATGTGAATGAGGCTCAAAAAGCTCAAAGCCAACCCAAGCCTCGCTCTCTCATTGTCAAACTGTATCTGTATCCCTTTTCTCATTCTACATCTCTCTATCTTTACGTCTCTCTATATCTCTACATGTCTGTATTCTCTCCATCTCTCTCTTTCTCTGTCTGTCTGTCTGTCTCTCTCCCTCCCTCTCTCTCTCTTTAACCGGTACCATCTCACTCTCGTATTCTGATTCTTCTCTCAATCAGTTGGAGTGATGGCACAGCAGTAGACTTTACAAGCTGGAACAGTGGTGAACCAAATGATTATAATGGGGAGGAGCAGTGTGCTGAGTACTATACAGGTAAGTGAATTCAAAGTGAAGAAACATACAGGCAAGATCCTGGAGAGAGGAACTAGGTAAGGAGAAAAAATACTAGCAATTCAGAAAACACAGCTCTGTGTCAGTGAAAGAAAATGCCTTACCCCAAATCTGTATCAATAGCCAAAATGAGAATTCATGAATACCAACTAAAAGATCTTTCAGCATAGTAGAAACCATACACTGTACAACAGATTTATATGTAGTTGTTAGTGGGTATACTTGCTCATCATAGGCATTTCATGAAATCACTAAAATATACATTTGTTCATGAAAGAAAGGCATCACTATGAATGAGGTTTCATGGAAAAGAGGAGTGAACATGAATAACAGTGCAGCACGATACACTTTTCTTAACTTTGAGTTTTTATTAGACTTTTGTTTGAGGACAATTTCTCCCTGGGCCACCACCCAAAGGAATCACACACTAACCCCTCCATCCGGGCAAATGTTGATCTTACATTTGCTCTAGGTTCATTTTGTCAAAAGTATCGGTTTAGGGTTAGAGTTTCAATTGAGTTTTAAGTTTGATGTAGTGTTAGTATGAGATTTAGGTGTAGTGTTGGATCCAGGGTTAGAAGTTAGGAATTTGGTTATTGTAGAAAATTATGCAGAGCAATTTTTCGTGGAAGAAATTGTCTTACAACTGGCAGCTACCTGTTCACAGCTACCCCTTTTCACAATCACTCCTTAGTTCAGTTCTATTCAGTTTATTAAAAAACACATGACATAGCAATCATGATGAACAAGCATGATCCAAATTGAGAGGGCCAATGGGGTTTATGTTACCTGCGAGGGGGTAGTTTTCGGGAGGAATTTTTATAGGGATAGATGTATAGGGGTAAATTTATATACCTTTTTTGTTGTTGATTATATTATCAATTTTTAAAATTTGTTTATTTCATTGCTAGAGGGGAATTGGAATGATGCCAACTGTGCCAAAGAAACAGTTTTTATCTGTCGTAAGCCGTACGGTAATGTCAATCCTGTCACACACCCACCAACGGAAGCTCCAAAGGGGAACTGCCAAACCGGCTGGTTGAGGTTCGACAACAGGTGTTACAAGATATATGGTTTGGATGATGCTGACCAACGTATGAGTTGGTTTGAAGCGAGAGATACCTGCAAGGACATAGATAACACTAACCTGGTGACAGTGCACAGCCATGAACTGCAGGGTGCGTAGGGTGTAGTCATGTTATATTCATCATAAATAGAATCAGTACAATTGATTTTTTCTATTCATACACAAAGAATTTTGCTTGTTTGTAGCCTGAAACTAATACAGAGTTAATGTTCATCTGTACTTTAAACAGACAATTTGTTTATATGGTTAAAACGAATCCCAAATATTTTTTCTCAGGAAAGGCAATAAGATACTTTCTCACTAAATGTTAAAACCAACCAATAATAGTCACACCATCAAACCAACTTTACACCAATTCCAAATGGACTAGATGTAATTTTTGTTCAGTCTGTTGTCTGCATTATGTCCTTCTCTTTGGTTTGACTGGGGTATACTGGTATGCAATGAGTATCACTCTATTAGTAATGATAGCAATTCATAGGCACTGTATTGTACCAGTAAAGGGCTTCCAATTCACACAAATTGATGTTACTTAATAGCGATATGCTTCTTCCAAACACACAGCATACCTCACATCTAAGTTGGTTAAGACAGAAATAGCTATGTGGATTGGGCTTAGCGACTCGATAGTTAGTGGACGATTCTTCTGGACTGATGGCTCATCTGTAGACTACACCTACTGGAACCCAGGAGAACCTAATAATTTAGGCGGTGTAAGTTGCCCGTTTTCTGTACTGGTATTTCACCAAGGTCATGTTTTCTCTCTGCATCAACTAAAATGCTTTGTTGCCTGAATGTAAAGTTGTCTCAAAATATCTCTACTGATCTTTAGAATAATTTTATTATCAAACTGAATTTATTGTGATATTGGTTTCTATGATCCCTTGCAAGTTTTACATGTTGTAAAATATGTTTTAGAGACCATTTTGATATAATTTTTTTGAATTCTAGGACAACTATTTTCACTTGGTAGTTTGCAATCCAGTAAATGACATATTAAAGGATTGTTCATATATGAGTGTGCTTGACTCTTTTGTCTTATATCACACAGATATGTGAGTACACATGGGACCTTTGTTGGGCGCAGATACCTTTCTTACCCACTCTTTCTCTGTGTTATATAAGATACAGAACTGTGAAGCATCTTGGGCTTTTGTCATTAGGCCTATATTCATAAAAATGTCGCTGTTTAACGCATTTTACAAGCCTCAAATGATGTGGTATACTGTATCTAATAATGCTTGGTTTACCCGACTGTTAAGAAATCATCTACATGGTTGTAAGTAAGCTACCAAGGGATTGTTTTTTCCGAGGGATTTGGTAATGAGGATTAATGCCTTACCATGCAATGGGCATGAGTGCATTGACTTGGTTTTGAACCCGGGACCTCTTGGTTACGAGACCACTGCTCTACCACTGAGCCATTGCGCCTCCTCAATTATCTCTTGAATGTTATTTTGATGTGGTATGCATTTTATTAGGAGGATTGTACCCAGATCACAGCTATTGAAAATCATGCTGGCAAATGGAACGACATAGCTTGTGATTCAGTCCTGGGCTTCATCTGTCAGGGTGTCTTAGGTAAGAGATGTTCAACCTTTCTATGTTCAATTAGTTATATGTAGTTAAGGACAGTCAAACCCTCCTTAAGTGACCACTACTTTAGGAAGACCACAATTTTTGTTTCCCTTGAAAAATAATTTCTCATTGAAACCTGTACTAAAGAAACAGTAGATAAAGATCACCTACCTATAAAGACCACAGGTTTCACTGTATCTTGAAAACTCTATTAGAGATCTGTTAATCAAAGCTTTATTTTAATTTGCACTCATTTTGCCTATTGTTTTCTGCATTTTTTAAAAGTTCATAAATAAATCTTACCCTATGTGGTGTCTGCCTTCTGTGAAGATGTTAATTCTGCACAAATTTGATCTCTTATGCCACTGAACAAACAAACAAATCAACAGAGAACTGTAACGAGGGTTTCAAAATGCTGCTCCTCTACAAAAATTAATTTTACCTGACAACATATAGGTCAAATTGCCTCTTCAACAATCCATTTAATTCCTGTTATGTTTCCGAATAGATCCCGATGCCCCGACACCTCCAACCGATGAACCCAACGAGTGTCGGGATGGCTTCACCCAGTTTGGTACCGGGTGCTACCGGGTGGTTGATCGCCCCTATATCTTCTCTGAGGCCCAGGATGAATGTAGATCCCTTGGTGATGATGTTTCTCTGGGTAGTGTAATGAGCTGGTATGAGGAAGCCTTCGCTGAGACCATGTCACATACCTCGGGTGGTGACCCTCTGTGGATCGGCCTCTATCAGGTGAGTATATATCAGATGCATGTACACATTGTGTTTCTGCCAGAAAAACACTCATTCAGTTGATTTTTTTCATTAAGCATCAGAGAACATCTAATTCACTCAGATCTTTATGGGCTCCTTCATTTGCTATTTCCAAGGCATCAGAAAAGGCAAAATTTCAGTTGTTTCAGTCAGTTACCACATGCCCTAAAAACTGGATTTGTAAGAAAGAAAAAAATGAATTAGTGTATTCCTAAAAATTAATGAGTTTTGTGATATTCTACTTCATTATTAAGTTAACAGAGAATAGAAGAGAAAGAGTTTCACCATATTCAAACATTATTATGAAAGACAATTCACCCCCTCCCCCATTGCTCATGATGTTCAATGTCAGCGCAACCAGGACAAAGATGGGCGGCAAAGGAAAGAAAAGTTTTGGCCTTTCCAAATAGTACGTCACAAAAAATATATGTTTCCTCTGTAGCTGAGTTGTCAGTCATTATTAATGATGTAGGTGTATAGTGGAGTATGATAAGAAATGCAACCATGTGAGCCACAAACAAGGGTATATACAGCTATTTTGTAAAGGTTGAAATGCTTCCTAGCTCTAGACCATGAATGTAATTGGCTGAGAGTAAAATGAGATGACATTTTCTATATCTTTGTAGGTGGATGGTGCGTTCAAGTGGACGGATGCCTGGCCTGTTTGGTTCACTGCTTGGGGTCCTAGCGAACCCAGCGGAGCTCCGGGAGAGGGTTGTGTTACCCTGCTACCTACAGGAGGCTGGGATGATACCAACTGTCAGGGACTTTTCAAACCTCTATGCAAATACAGTACTGGTAAGCCTAACTCTACCTATTCAGAACCAAGCAATAAATGGAGTACAGTACGTACTCTTTATTATTAAGGCTTACAATCCGAACGTGGTCTGATTTCAAAGATATTGTATATTTGTTTATTTTACCTGACTACTGGGAAAGCTTGTTAGCTTGTAAGTATGAGGACTGATGGCTTTATGTCCTCTTCAAGGGAATTAGTAATGAGGAGTAATGTCTAATTGCCAAAGGGCACTAGTGCATCAGCTTAGTTCTTAAGCTGGGACCTCCCGGTTATGAGACCACTGCTCTACCACTGAGCCGGCCGCGCCTCCTGTGTAATTGTACTGGCAGTAGATAAAGAACTTCAAACAAATGTAATCTTCTTCATTGAGATTCTGAATAGTGCAGGTGTTGTGGAATAGTGGATACATGTATGTCACCGGACTGTCGATTACAAGGTCCGCCGTTCGAATCCTGCCGCGGCACTGTCCTTTGGCAAGACTACATTTGCCACATTCTACCCAGGTGAGGTACATTGGTACCCGGTAGGAAGAAATTCCTTGAATGCTTGAGCACCTTTTAATAGTAGCTCTGTTGAAACTGGGGTAATAATATGATTGGAGGGCCTTCAGGGAGAACAGTATGAATACTGATAGCTACCCTGGGTAAACAAGACATATTATTATTATAATACAAATCTAATTTTGGTGCATTGTAAGCATTCTAGATAGAGTCAAGGCAACATCAGCTTCAGATCATGGCCAATCGCTTGACTGGTCACTACAATTTAGGGCCCATGCAGAGCTGCCAACCCTGTGCATCCAGAAAAAGGAACAATGCATGATGGCCAAAAAAAAGGAATTTCAAGCAAAAAAAGGAATCCATTAAAACAAAATTTCCACCCACGCGCAACACATTTTAAATGCAGAAATGTCCATTCTTGTTCTTTATTTACAGTATTGGTTGGCGTGCTGCATGTGCAAAAAACAACCCCAAAAAGTATTTTATGAAGACAAAACGTACTACTGAAATTTTGAGGAAAAAAACGTAATAATTCTGGGAAAAAACTTAATGGTTAGCAGCTCTGCCAATGTGTCTTTTTCTTCAACAATGTAGCTTGCATTGCACCAATGAAACAGAATTGAAATGTTTATATGAATATAGCACAAGAATATTTTTTGTCCCAATTGTTTCTTTATTAGGATTTTTATGCAATAATCAAATCAAATTGAATAAATAATTCATCAACACACACACACGTACACGTGCTCTCTCTCTCTCTCTTTCTCGCTTTCTCTCACACAACCACAGTAACTACACCAACAGTACACCCAGAAATGCCTGGCTACTGCCCTGAAGAATGGACGCCTTACCATGACGGTTGTTACAAGGTGTATAATGAGCAGACTGATCGCAAGTCCTGGCCGGAAGCCCAGTTCTTCTGTAGCCAGCAAAACGGTTCTCTGGCTAGCATCCACACCCGGCAAGAGCTGGAGCTAATCAGAACCTTGATGGAAAAAGGAAGCATTGACATCTGGTCTGGCCTCAGAAGGGAAGCTGCAGGTATATACATGACTTGTATACATTGAAGAAGAAAACATTGTTTATATCAAACATACTTGTATAATATAAAAAATACATATAACCGTAGGTTCTCATGGGGAATTTGACATCAGCCAGCTATTTACCAATATTTTTATGGATTGAAATGGAAACGACATGTGGTTAGGAGATAACAAAGCTATTGTCTACGGAAAGCAATATGGACTTACCAAGTAGCAAACCTCATAAAAGCCTGGAAGGAGACACCAGAAGAAGATATGCCTAGCTCACCCTCGTGGCTGTTGTAGACTGGAAGGGTTGGAGAATCGAGGGCCAGTAGGGAAATGAATTTTCCAACCCTATGGTATGGGAAAAACTCATGTGAAACGATGATGATGATGGGTGTTGCATGTAATTGTCACTTACTGAATGGACTCTACTTTTAAATCCAATTGGTGTTATGTAATAATGCCTTCACCCTTCTCCAACAACGGAGAAGCAGCACCATAAAGGAAACTCATCATCATGCATACATGTAAATTCTGTGTCCAAACATTCACTCAATATGTTTAGTTCCCATCACAGCACATGTCAAGCAATTTTCAACTGGAACATGAATTTTGATGCATGCAGTCGCTTTCTGTTCTATCAAAAGATGTAGCTAATATTTAATTATCTCTTTCGTTTTGCCCTGCCACCATCCCCTGCCACCATCCCCTGACTCCCCCAGGCGGATTTGTATGGGAAGATGAAACCCCCGTGGATTACACCAACTGGAACAATGGAGAGCCGACCTACGCTACCCAACCAGGTTACGAGGACTGTGTAGAAATCTACATTAGCACCGGCATGTGGAATGATGTGGATTGTCTGAATAACCAGGGATATGTCTGTGAGCAGCCTAAGATTGGTGGAGGTGGGTGGATATTATTTATTCATTCTTTCAATTAGAAGTTGCTATGGTAACATAAAATGTTAAAAATCGCATTGTACATATTCATTTACTTTTAAAATACTAGTAGTGTAGTAACATGCTGCAAACATTGATTTGATTTGATGACAGAAGTTGAAATAGGGCGGACCATGTGAAGATTGTCATCTAGCTCTCATGGAGTTCCTATATCTGCAACATGTTATCCACAGGAAATAGATCATACCAACATTTCAAATTCAGTCTTTAAAGGCAAAAAATAATAAACAGGTTTGGCAGGTTTTATCATATCAGTTGGTGTTATTATTTTATTGTTCTATTTAAAGAATATTTAAATAAAACATGATTCAATTAAGAAAATTTCTTTGGAGGAATGACATAAATATTGAAAACCTACATATATTGAACAACTGACATTTAATTTCCCTTTTCTTTTTCTCGATATTCCTACAGAGGAACCTGTGCAAGACAGTAAGTAAACCAATCTTTTCAATGCTTGTAAAAAAAGTTTGTTCATCACCAGTAAGCTTGTTAGTTCTGTTTAGACGGTAAAGTCACTGGGCATAGCTGACAGGTCAGGAAAATCTTCTTCCATTTAACATACATGTAGATGTATTGGTGAAATATTTGTAATGCATAGATTATCCAATGATTTTGTGACATATGGAGTACAATCCTGACATTTAATTTGAGATTTGTTAGGCTAAATTTACTCTTATTTCTTCTATTTGTACTGGGGGTGTTTCACAAAGATACTAAGTCAAACTTAACTCTAAGTCAGACTCAACATTAGCGTCCTTAAAAATATTTTGTAAATGTTATTCGGAGTGTTGGCTCAGTCAGTAGAGCGTCCGCCTCACAACCGGGAGGTCGTGGGTTCGAACCCAGGCCGCGTCATACCAAAAAGACGTTAAAAGATGGGAGTTGTTGCTACCTTGTTTGGCGTTCAATAATAAGGGATAGAGCAACGTCAATCTGGCGCTGCTCAGTGGCTGCCGGGCTCACGATCAATTGGGCAAAACAAATTTCCGTTTCGGTTTAATAAAATTTGGAGTGGACTATTAGGCTATTATTATTATCATTATTATTATTATTAAAAGGCATAAAATGTTGATTCAAATCATTGATATTTTCTATTAAGAAGATTTCATGTTCTTGATGTGGAATTCATGAAAAGTCTAAGATACTAGAATGTTTGCTTTTGAATATATTTCATTTTAAGGGTGCGAATGGCTGTCCATAATGTTAAAGTCCAACTTATAAGTTAAGTTCGACTCAGGATCTTTGTGAAACACCCTCCTGGAATTCTAGATACACTAAAACAAATGTCATATTTACAATATATTGTAAAATGCCACTTTATGTACATGTAGCAGTATATATATATATATATATATATATAGTCTTTCATCTCAGGTTTGAAGCTCATGCAATGTCCTGTATTCATAAATACCCCTACACTCTAACACTAACAAAACTGAACCATAAGTCCTCTGATGTGTAGAGCACAAACTGTCAACCTCTTTTATTTCAGAACAGATATCTAAAACTCTTTAAGAATGAACAAAATAAATTTTAATGGTATTTTAAACGGGATGAAGAGGTTGACCATTGGCATTTCATAAATCACTGTCTATGAACCCCTGTATCAAAATTAACACTAGCCAAGAAGTCTTGACAATCCTACTTCCTCTCCCCTTGTATTCACAGGGCTTAGTATGACCACTGGAGCTATCGTTGGTATTGCCTTTGCAGCGATCATTATCGTCTGTGGTATCAGTCTTGTTGTATTCTTCATAAGGTCCAAGCAAGGCGCTCTATCATTTAAGATGGATACCAGCGATGTCCCAGGCAGCGTTGGTTTCGACAACGCCCTTTACAAGGCCGGGAATGATCCAACAATCCAAGTCACTAAGGAATCCAATCTAGACTCAAAGGCTTAGAGAGTTCACCATCATCACATGTCTCGCTTCAAACTCATGTGCTAATAAGAAAGGAATCATTTGTAGTTTATTATGTAGACCATTAAATAGGTTTTGGAGAGTACTCCAAGGTGAAGATTTGTTATGATCACTAAATGTTGAACAAGATTTTGACCATTCTATTTACATTTAATCGTAGCTTACTGTAGATATGACGTCTGTATTTTCTCTCTATTTTTATATTATTTTCTCCATATTAGTCGATTCAATATATATTGTGTTTTCATAGTCATCAGAATATAAACAACTTTACTTTTTTACTTTTTGAACACAAATTGAATGAATCAAAAAGCAGGTGAGATATTTTGTCTTTTTCTTAACAAGTTGTTACATTTTATGTACTTTGATGTTAGTTATTAGAAGGCAGAACTGAATACCTGATGAATAATACTGCAGCCGATGCCACATAAATATCCCAAGGTGATGCTTCAAGAAATTTGGTTACAAAGTCTTTGCAAAGTGCAAGTTGTAAAAAAGTTCCCATTCCAATTTGAAAGCAAGCATGTAATCATGTGCATGTTGTATTTTAACTCTTCTAAACATTAATAGAGTGGAAGAAAATATCAAAATCTGTTATGTTGCAAAGATAATCATTACAAGAGTATCTCAATATCTTCCAAGAAAAAAATGTCTGATAAAACACAATTTGATTCCAGCTTGAAAACACCTTTAAAGAAAATGTACTTTCATGTAAGTAACATTTCTGAGGTTTCCTGTAGGTCCAAATGAAATCAATTTGACTCTATTTTGTTCTGCATTATTTGATCATGTTGACATTATTTCATAGAACTCTCAAACAAACAAAAAGAGTGAGATGTGACCAATATGTGCAATAATAATTGGTGTTGAATGAAATAATCCATTATTTCAAATATTTTGCAATACGACTCTCAGTAACAGCCATTTCAGGACAAGATTTTACCAATATCATTGACTGTGTATATTGACTAAGTGTTTCCTTTTTATATAATCATCATATGTTCTCAAGTGTGCATTCTGAAGTCTATCGTAACATGTATTGTGAAGAAGTGTATGGTCCAATTCTTTTAGAATATTTCAGATTTTATATAAAAATGCATCTCACTTTAATAATTCAGGTAATAAAAAAGAAAAAATGATTACAAAACTTTATTTGAATTTGTCATTCATATGTCTATAAAAAAATTTCCATTAAGTTTGATAAGTCCTCTGTATTTATATGTATGATATTATTCTTATTCATACCAGGGACGTGATAGAGAAGGACTGGAATCAAGCCGCTCTCCTTTGACCCCATGCTCCAAGCCGCCAAAAATGTATGCGCTAATCTGTAACTGTTAACCAGGTGGTGATATAAAAGAGCGCATGAAATTTCAGAATGTAGAATTCCCACATCAGAAAATGGGTATCATAGCAACTGTTCGCTGTCCCTTTCAATGATTTCTCATCCATTGATGAATGTGTAAAGAGTAGAACATGTTAACTCAAACTTGTGTAATATCATCCTTTTTTCCAATTGCAAAAAATACAAAAATCCCACGAAAACACGCATAAGCAAACTGAAAGTTATCGAAGATTGTAAATCATTAATTACATAACAGGACATTTAAAACATGCACAAATAAGCGCATTATCCTAAAATATTGAGTTTTTGTCAGGATCTAAATTTTCTTTTACCAACTCTGGCACCCAAATTATAGTAAGGACAGAGTCCTAAATTTGAGAAATTGTTTGATGCACTATTCCCAATACAGGTACACTGAAATTTTGCCAGTAATTTAATATTTTATAATAATTGTGAAACTGGTGCCTGGCCTCAAAAAATTCCCACAGTGGAAGCGAGGCTCGGAGCATGGAACTTCAAAGCGAAGTGAAATGTTACACATCCCATTGTTACGCTTTAGAACTCACAAATGCGTTTGAATAAATTACAGGAGTTTCAACTCCTTTCTTTCACCTCCCTGTTTATACTATGGTACAAATTTCATTCTGCACACTTCCCTTCCTATACATTAATTAACAGTATTCAATTATTAGAATATCAAAAGAGCATTACTAATACAAAGATAAAAAACAAAACAAAAACCATTAACTGAACACATTATCGGACAATTAAGTACAATATGATTTATTAAAGACTTCTTTTGCATAGAAGAAATGCATGTAGATGTACACATAATTATGACCAAGGTACTTGAACATTTTTGGTGTACGACACAAAAATCAATACAAGATGTTATGCACAACAAAATACATGTAACCTAGTGGATAATATCTAAAAGACACTTAAGGTACAAATGGCTATTGCCAAGATATATATCAATTTAGCATAACAAAGTAACAGATATAGAGTAAATACCTGTACACGTAAGGTAATTTTTTACTTTTGAGGTAACACTTGTAGGAATGGACACTCTTTTACAACTTTAAAGCCACATTGTAGCAGTTCTGGCAAGGGGTACAAAAATCATACATCTGATAAAATGAAATACATAGAAAAAGAGATCAAGTCTACAGTTTGAGAGAGAAAACAGATATGATATTATTTTCAAAAGCAGCCCACCACCTAGACTAAAGATTTCCTTTGGCATAAAAGAAAGCGTCTCCTGGGAGCAACTAGTGTGCCAACTCTAAATAATAATACCGGTATACAAGTTGATGCTCTTCGGGCTTTGATGATGAAGGTGCTTGAACATTTTACAGGTTACACACGCTTGAAAAAAAAATCAATATCATGTGTTATGGACAACCAAACCAAGAGTGAAAAATTTCTTTGACAACTCTCCACTTACTTCAGGCAGGCTATTTAACCTTGACACGCCCACAAATAATGAAATACCTTTACACACACACACACATATATATATATATATATATATATATATATATATATAAAACTCTTCTTTTGATGTACTATTGATAGTTGTTTTGCTTTTATGTTTGAACATTTAGAACCGATTTATGCATAATCCAACCAATTCAGTTTTGATTTCAGTATTTTGAACACTTTTCAGGCAACAAATATTGGAATGTATACATAAACACCTTATGAGTTGTGAATAATAGAGCTGATGAAAATGAATTTCTAACGGATATGACGGCAACTTGTAAGGATTCATTAAATTACTGGTATACCATGGTCACCAAGCTAATTACAGAAAAATTCTACCAGATTCGGTCAACATTCCATGGCTTAAACTCTATATTTTGCTGGGGAAATAAGTATTTTCCAAATAAATGAAGGGCACCATCTTGTATACTTTTCTCAATCCCAGTATGATATAAAAAAACAGAGAAATTATAAACAGTTGGCAGCAGCAGCATTGTCCAAATAGTATATATTTTGTGATATGATCCTCCATGTTGAAATAAACTATGATTAACTTCTAGATTTCTTTACTACAAAACAATAACAATTTAATCTAATACATGGAAACTATCCTACTAAACTTAATCTTAAAGAATACATGATGCAGGAATACAGTCTCCTAAAGTACATAGAAAATGAAATGCAAATGAGTCAATATATCTTTGGTTTCACTTTGTTAAAAAGGATGGAACAGAGCTCAAAAACCTGTCGAAATGCAAGAAAAGAATTGCTATACATATACTGCAAATGTTCATACAGTAAGAAGTATATTTGATCTGTAAATCATAACACCTGCACAGTTTCTTTCAAATAGAAATGAGTGGTGTTTTATTCGTAAAGTCGTAAATCACATCGCCAACATTTTCAACTGAGACAAACAAGTCGCAGATTTCGCTTTCAATCGTATCTCACTTTCTAATTTTTTGCCATCTCTTTCGTTAAATGTAACACTTTTGGAATGTCTTTTCAGCACACAACGGAAATCATATATATTGTCATCACAATACTCATTTAACAGACAAAAAAACATTAATACTCTGATTTTCTACTGAAAGAAATCTTTTGGCACTGTTTCAGATAGGCAATAATTGACAAAAGTAACAAAAAACAACATTAATACTCTGATTTTCTATTGAAAGAAAATCTTTTGGCACTGTTTCAGGTCAGCAATGATTGACAAAAGTAACAAAAAACATACTCAAGGTGACAATTCAAGGTTTATTGTTTCTAGATAAAACTCTTTCCTTTCCAGATACCCTACACATGTCTACATCAATGTAGCATTTTCATGGAAAGATTTGACATCTTTGGTCCTTCACTGCAGTCTGGGAAAGTCCTCAGGAAAGAGGGTGTGTCTACGGCAGATTGGACATGTTCCTTCCTCATTTACCCAAGTCTTGATACACTGTTACAAGAAGGCAAGAAGAAGGGATGATGTGACAGATTACCATTCAGAATTTTTGATGGAGAAGGATTTAATAATAACTGTTAGAATACATACATTGTAATAGGGCTGTTGTATATCAGTTAAAGACAAGAGAAGATACATGGTCATCTAAAATACAAAATGTTGCACTTTCTGCTACATATAAAAAGATATTTTAATTGATAGTTGATTTCTTTCATCTGCATATTTTTTCTATGATGAATCACACAAAGCATACAGGATGCTTGTGAAGTCCCACTATCGCAATATTTTGCAGATTTAACAATAAATTGAGGGCAATCTGCTAGTTTTACTGACAATTTTACAATGATTTTTTCTTTGACAGTTAAAAAAATAACTTCCAAAGATATAGGGTGGTATTTCTTATTCTATTATGTTAGCGTGAGGTATGTTAATTAGACTGAACCATGTAGAATATACACTTAGTATTAATGCTTAGGCAGATGTCTTCCTCAACTGTAAATGAAAGCTACCAGCTGACTTATTTAAATTTCCCAGGGGTGATAATGAACACTAAAAAAAAAGTTTTGCATTCAATTTTTAACCAGAAAAGCGGCCCCTATGTCTCGCTTTAGCTGTACAGGGGCGACAAATATCGAGGAGAAAAAAGTTGGGTAATTATCAGGCCTGGATTCATTATGACAATTTTTAGTTCTGGTAATTATTAAAGATAATTTGTGAACTTTTGTTTTTATTCTATGAAAGAACATCATAGTAGAAATTTACTTAATCTCAGAATATAGTAGACCCTCATTGGATAACAAACTCTATGGGATAAGGAAATTATCATTTTTAGATGAAATGTGTCATAGGAGGGCTCAAAAACAATACAATACATGTACATAGAACTGGGACTGGCAAAATGACCATGTGTCAATGAGTGTTTGTCATGAAGTGTGTTGTCATGATCAAGGTTCAACTGTACCATCATTGATGATAGACCTACCTTAGAGTGAAATTTATGTCCACAGTCTAACTTCCTCTCATCAGGGTCACCATATAATTCACCCTGGCAGACCGCACACATTCCTACAATATCAGAATCCTACAAGGAAAACATCATACATGCAAATCAGTAAAAACTTACATTTTCATTATTAGGAGCTGTTTTTTAATTTGCTATATGGAAAATTAGATTCCTTAAGACAATGCTGCAGATTTTCCTTTCTTTGTTTTAACAACAATTCTTTCTGAGAATATTGCAGCTATTTCATAGCTTTCCAGAGTAAAATCTCCATCTGCTCCTGTTTTTCGTTATTTTTTTTATGACACAAGCATTACAACTTACAACCTCATTCTACAAAGAGTTTCCCCATGAGACAAACACATCTCTGCAGTCTTCTACAGGTTAAAACATAATAACATTATTTACAAAGATTTCTTTTCCTATCAGCAAACCAAGAGGCAGCAGAATGCCTATGTTAACAGACATGTAAATTAATAATAGCATGAAATTTGAAGCAACGGTGTCATCATGTGTGTCAATAAAGGATCATAATACAAAACAAACTGTCATTCCCTCATTATTTCATGCATTATTAAACCAACTTCCTGATTAAACATTGAGATCCTTTGTTAACACCCAGATGAGATGAGGGTTCAAGAAACAAACCTTTCTATTTTTCTTCTTTTCTGCTCGAGAGAGATAGCTGCTAGCTTCAGAGATGATTGTACCCAGGGCGATACCACTCAGGCTTCCATTATGATCCAGACGAACCTGCAGAATGGAATCAGTCAGCTCTTTCCTGACCGAGTAAAAATCAAAAAGAAAACATTAAATTAGGAAAATGAATTTGTTAATGTTTGCAGGAAGCTCACTGTGCATGTGTATTTAAAGAAACGTCTGCATTCTGCTCAAGCATCACTCATATTATCTTAAGTCTTTATTACTCAATTTCAATCTATAAAGACGATTCACAAACATTCAACTACATATATAAAGATAACATCATTTTCAGAAAACAGCTATGCAATATGCAATGATTGTTAAATTGACTGACCTGGTCATCTGTTTGAATTGCTTCGAGAGATAGGAAACCAGTTTGTCCAACGAACCCTGCTTCTGAGTCTGACCTTTGCCCTTTGATGGTTCACTGGATTTGGTGACACATGACCCGGTCAGATGACGGTGTTCCTTGATCAGTTGCGTCTGCTGTTCCACGAGATTCAGAACTTTACGCTTGCGCTTGCTAATCTAGAAAATTACGTAAAGTATCAAAACATTTCCATTAAAAAGTCTTCTGAACAATTTCTCATATGGATATTATACATGGATTGACACAAAATTGTAATATCGACCAATATGAACTTATATCTAAAACAAAGCAGCATGAATATGGGAGATGTGAAGATATTTGCTTCCAACAGAAGTAGCACAGCACAGCAAGATCATGATGCAAGGATTTACAGGTTCATTTTTAATATGATGCTCATATGACAGTATCAATAAATTTTAAAATCCATTCTAATTCCTCCAACTTCTCATTTGCAAAATTCAAAGGACATTATTCATATTTTTTAACAAAGCCAAAGAATAAGATGAAGGTACCTGAGTGGTCCACTTGTCACCACCACCTTCTCTTGACGCTCCTGTATCCTGCTCCTCTTCAGCTCCACGATGATAAGGCATCCTCAGTTGACGAGCCCTGGATCGAGGCACATTGGCCATGCTATCACCATGAGATCCAGCTTCCTTGACGTTTGGAGCAGCCTGAAAGTTCCTGGTGGAGGGTTTCTGCTGGGCTGGTTCCTGGCTGGTTGCTGGTCCACTGGACGACTGTAAAGTCACTTCTCCTCCCCCAAGGCTTACAGACCTGGCTTTGGCTGCATCAGTATTCGCTTGGGAGGCAAACATAGCATCCCCAGCACTGGTAGGGCGTGGTCTGGAGGCCTTGGAATCTTTGGTCAAGATCTCTGCTCCAGCCACAGCTCCTGCGGGATATCCTCGCTTTGATCCTGCAGATGACAAGCGTTCTATTGCTCCAGCTACCTGAGACCCAGGCTTGAAGGAGGAGCTTCCAGCAGGGGAAATCTGCTTGGACCCAGGAGGACGGGAAAGGCGCTCCATGGCTCCTGCTAGCTGAGAGTAGAATGGGGAGGCAGAGCGGGAGTTGGAGCTGGAGGATGTCCTGCTAGTGGTTGTCTCACCTAGTCCAGGAGCAACGTCCAAAGTCTCAGCAGCTGTAGGTATCATACCAACATCCATAGCCTCAACAGCCACCCTCTGAGACTTCAACGATGGGAATGCAGGAGGTTGTGAGCTCATTCCTACAAAGAAACATTTATCTTTAATTGTTGTATACAAAAATGGAAAATATGCCCTAATCAAATTGCAAACTGCACAAATGGAGTTCCCAGTTATCATACTCTCAAATGTAAATAACAGTTTGGTTTTGAAAGAGCCATTAATGTTGCTTGACAGACCAGGGACCTGTATTACAAAGAGTTGATATCAATCGAAACCATGTACATAAGAGATAAGAGATTGCAAACTTGCGATTGATTGGAGGATTTGCCGCAAATTTTTGAAGACAGGGCTCAGGAACATTAAATCAGATGACATTATAGAATAACAATGTGTAAACTATGTACAGAACCAGAGATAACATTATCATTACAACATTAATTTGTTAACCTTACCAAGCTAAGACCTGACTTAGTGCCAGTAACTGCAATGAAACACATGACAACAACAGTGACATTTTTCTATAGTTCAGTTCAGTATCCGATTGGTTTGGCAAAGTCCATAAATATGTAACTGCATATCAATTAGGTCAATAATATGAACACCACTCTTTGTTATCCCATAAGAATTGTTTTAACAAATATCAGCAATGTGTTTTCCTAAAGTGAGAAGCAGCCTTTACATATTGGTGACATACGCCCTTTGCTGACGTAAACGCCGCAGTATTTTCAGGAGAGAAAAAAATCAAAAGTCGGCGTGCGGCGAATGCGGCAAAAGAGTTAAAAAAATATTAAAAAGTAAGTCAAAACCAGCACAAATTTGCACATATGGGACTACGAACGGTGCAATAACTATACCACTATGGTACAGGACATTTCCACACATCTTAGCAAACATTTTATCTTGCATTGTTGACATGAAGACGAAAATAAACCTCCAAAAACAACATCTGCCGATAGATCTTGATCTAAGTTCGTGCCAATGCATTGCAAAAGTAAAAGAAGGGCCCGTTTAACGAAACTGCCGCGAAGCATCCAGCACGCGAAGTCGCCATTTTCAATCCATTTCAATGTATACATCACAGAAAACTGCAAGTATGGCATTAGAGTCTGGATAGCCGGGCGGTCTAAGGCGCTGGTTATCGCCGGCAAATACGGTATCCATTCTGTTCAGTATGAAGCCTTACAAAATTTCACTGATCCAAATACAACTTATTGAGAAGTTTTCAATATTTGACTTACCACCAGCAAAGAGAGGTTTGCCCCGCCCAATACCAGCTGATCTGGTCATGCCCGCACCCATGGGAGGAGCCATCATCACTTGGTCTGGCAGACTGCTAGTCTGGGTATCCATGCCTTCTGGCTGGGGCTGGATGGAGGTGGTATCCATTGGGGTAGGGACATGGGGCTCTCTAAAACCCTGCGCTGCTTGTGGTTGTTGTATGTTGGATGTTGGAGCACTCGCTATGTGTTTTCAGTAAAGATGCATTTTGAGAGGAAATTGGGTTTGGGAAGTTAGTATTAACTAAATGATAATGATCCAGGTGCATTCTTGTAAAAGACACCAATGCTATAAGTAATGGGACTTTTTGTTTTTGTTACAAAATTAGCATTTCTCAAGTCATAATCTCTTCCAGAATACTACCTTAAGAACTTTTTGATTTGAAGGAGTTAGTATTTTAAAATAATGAGGTTGGTTACGTTATTTCACCACCAACTGTTCATGATTATTGCATTTGCTGACATCCAATTAAAATATGAATATTATTACTAACACACATTTAAATGGATGTTGGTGACCTTGTACGTAACAACATTTTAATGAGATGCTATCCAGGACTTCACAGGTTGATCAGCACTATCTTCAAGTTTGAAGTTGGATTATGACAAGCTGGATTATGGCTATCAATCTGACAAAGAGATAATCTGCCAAACCTACCTTGATTCTGATCAATGTCATCTGCATCCATGTTATCCAACCAATCATGAACGTTGGCTTGACTCTGTATACCACCAACACCCAAGCCACGCCCACCAGTCATCATGCCCACCTGTGGTTGAGTGGGAGGGGCAACTGCAGCAGTGCTACCATAAACCTTGGTGGTATGTTGGAGAGAGGACATGAAGTTTGCTGCCAGGAGTGCCTTAGGGGCCTTACGTGGTACCCTCCTGAGGACCTTACCAGGGGCGCCTCTCTGGGTCTGGGCTTGCATGAAGGGCATGCCAAGGTCACTTCCTGCTGCCACCTGACCATTTGGTATAAAGGGGGGAGTGTGATTAAATGAGAGGTCCACCCTGATCTTAACATGGTTACAATAAATATTGAAAAATAAGAGAAACAAATCAGCAAAATCTGATAAAAAATAAGGAAGTTGTCATTAATCACACACAAATTGCCTACTCTGTGCCATATCTCTTTAGGTCTTCTCCCAGTCTTACTATATATGAAGCTTAGTAGAGAATATTCATAGTGGCTCCTCTTCCTCCTTTTTCATTATCGTAATCATTATTTTATGTTATCCTTTTCCGTCCTTTTATCTGTACCTTAGTGAGTCCTGGTGGAGCTTGAGCTGTAGCTCCTGCAAGACCTGGTGGAGCTTTGGTGGATCCACTGTTTGCAAGAGAGAAATAAAACAAATACAACTTAACATCACCATTCAAAGACAATTGGTTGGGTAAACATTTAGTAAGGTAGAATGAAGAATGCATACATCACCTTTTGGGTTTGAATGTAATGTAATCATAAGGATTATAAAATTTGCAAAATATGTTCATGTATAAGTCAATTCTTTTTGGAAATACTTTGACATCCTGAATTTAAACCCAGGTAATATTGAGTTGTATCAATCTTTACCAGATGGGAGAGATTTGAACTAAATTTAGTATTTTGGGGGTATATATTGGTAATCATAAATGAAAAGAAAGTACCGGTAGTTATAAGCTATCAGACAGGCTCAGCCGTTTAAGAATGGCAACAAATCTAGACAATCCAAAGTCATCACAATCACAATTTTCATGCATGCATTTATTGTATTTCATACAACAAAGTCATCAGCACTACACTAGTGTTAGCTCAAATATGCACGGTTTACCAACTACATTAATTTTTTTAAAATTGAACTAGAAAATGCTTAACTCATGCATTCTAATAAAACCAAAAGTTCATGCTCATCAATCAGAGTGCAAATTCCGCAAGATTCACATGTTGCACCCTAGCTAATACCAACCTGATGGGGGCCACACCTGTGTTCACAGCAGTGGCATTAGGAGGGAAAGAGGGGTTCACCTCTCCAGCACCCATCACTCCGAGGGGAACGACATAAGGCATGGAGGGGTCTGGGAGGGTCTGGGGTGGGGCAGCTAATCCAGTAGCAGCTGCACTGATGTATCCAAACTCACCAGCCTTTACAGGTGATTGCTGGGGGAGGGAGTGCACAAGCAAGCAAGCACACATATAGGATTATGCCACTGCAAGAGCACTGCACACATTAGATTACACATTAAGCTATGAAATATTGCAAACATTGAATCAAGAACTTTTACTTTGATAACAAAAGGAATAGCTAAACAGTTTGTGTAAAAGATGTATTAAAGCTTGAAAGGATCATTAATGTCAAAATAAAAATGAGGTGAGCTGGGATTGGAATTACCTGACATCACCCACCACCTCTATTTCTTGTGATATGTTTCAGGAAAGCATGTTTCCATGGCCAATCTAATTTTTTTACTTCTCCTATGAATTATGTAGATTATTATCTATTAAACATAAGAATATTCTATACATTTTGAGGTGGACTATTCCTCTAACCAGAATGAAATAACAATAATGCAGCATAAATAAATCAGAAGGGCTAAAATAATAGAAATACCAAATGGAAGGAAACACAAACACAAGAAAGCAATAATACATATTTGATGGCATAAAGGCTTTGAATACATATTTAGAAGGAGCAGACACATAAATCTTATGCAGCCAAAGTATCTAATGCAGCTATTCACTTATAAAAAAATATCACATCTTCATTACAATAACAAAATAAACACAATGCAAAAAAAAAAAGAAAGGGGAATGACAAGAAAGTAGTGAAAGGCAAGATTCAAGCAGCATGCTAGTGGCCCAGAAGAAAGAAAAGAATGACATTTTCACATAATCTAGCTATCACTCTACAGGCAATATCACACTAATACAAGTAACAAACTGAATGTACTTATCAACAAGATAATAATATAATTATGTTAAGTAGTGCAAGTGGCCAACAGATGGCCTAAAACAGCTTTCAGTAGTGCACCATTTCCTTACACCAGTAAAAAAAAACACATAACTATCAGAACCTTAGTCTACATTTTTGAGCCAGCAAATGAAAACATGTAATGAAGGATAGATGTAAAATCTCCATCTTGATATTAACCTTGTATGGATTGAATGTCTCGATATGTTGGGTTTTTAGCGATGGGATCTCTGCCAGAGGAACATCTTGTTGAAGATGTTTGAGGGAGCTATAGTAAGACGTGGCAACTTCATCTGTTTTCTCCTTGATGTAACTCTGATAATCACTCCACTTCATGCGCAAGAGTTCACGATGAGAGCTATAAAGAAAAAACCAACGATTTGCAGTGCCTGTTTAATATCCATTGTTATGAACATGCATCACTAATAAAATGGTTTCTGACATTAAATGGATTAGAAATTAGTCAATCTAGACTAAAAGTTAACAAACATTTCCATGTAGGAAATTTGATCATTGTGTACACACCACATTAAAAAAAAAAAGGAATTACAATCTACTCCTTGTGCACCATTTCATGTTTTATGTGTCACAGCGAGGAGAATGTTCTCACACAGCGAGGAGAATGTTCTCAAGAAAAACGTCTTTCTGAGAAATGATCCTCATGATCTGATGAACAATAAAACCTACAGAATATTACTTGCTCTACATACCTGCTCAAGAGGGAGTTACCATACATTCTAAAGATGTACTGACTTTCCTGTAGAGCTTTGTTCAAACTCTGCATGGCATACTGATACTGAAGCTCCAACACCTACATGACATTAAAGAACAAGGAATAGTATAGCATCTGAAGCAATTGTTACTACCGGGAAGACTAATAAAACTATCATTATTGAATGACAAAAAGTTGGCGAAAGAAAGCAGCATTGTTACCATCTCAATTCTCCAAAATCATGCAAAGAGAATAATGGAAAATAAACCTTTTTTCAATTGACATACTGACTAAGAATATCTTTTAAATGGTTCTAGGACACCTACCCCCTTGATATCCACCGCCCAGATAACCACACCAGTCAACTAACCCCTAGAAAAACTACCCCCTAGGGCAACCACTCTCAAGGGCGACTACCAACCCCCAGACAACTACCCCCTAGGATAGTTGTTCGGAGGTAGTCATCCTAGAGGGCGGTTGTCCTAGGGGGTAGTTGACTGGGGGGTAGTTGAACGAGGGTGGTTATTGGGGGGTGGTTATCCAGGGGGGGCGGATGTCCAGGGGGTAGGTGTCCGGATAAGCTTAAAATTTAAAAATGAAGGCTGAGCACCAAGCTGATGTGACCACAAGAAGTCATCATTATCATCATCACAATCATCACCAACTATTTTTTATGATACCTTCTAGATCTCATGGGAGTGGTTTGATCATTATCAAAATACACAATAAAATATATCAATTCTATTGATTTGGAGGTATCCTACTACAGTTTGGATTAAATGCAATAAAAAGAAATGGTACTTCAGATGATAATTGTTTTCATGTTATTTCTATTACACTTGGTAACATATAGGACTCAACTTTACCAAGTTACTTGGACTTTCCCTCTCACATGAAAAATTAAATTAAACAGAAAGCCTTATCATTTTTATTACGTGAATGTTTAAGAAAATAACACCATTGATTCAAGGTGATTTTGTAATCTGACCACAACAGAAACTCCCCCAATCCTAAAAAACTAAATAATGTACCCACCTTTTGTTCTGCTGATCTGGATCTCATCCTCAAAAGCTTGTTTTCCTCCTCTATGGCTGGATCCTTCTCGGGTTCCAGGCCACCTGTAGAGGTACTACGGGTCCTGCCGCTTGCTTCTTTCTGGGCTTGAGATTTCTCAAGATCCAGAAGCTGACGTGTGGTCTTCTCCAGTTCATTGGTGAGACTGTAGAAGGACAATGGAACAGTTTCCTCTTTTGAAATATCACAAGCAAAAATGACAATGAATACTAATTTGTATCATCCTTTTTTTTCCTGATTCTGTTGTAATTCAGAGTTGATATCATAGGGACAAGTCACCCCCCACCCCCTCCCCCAAAAAGGTTACTACTTCATGGGTATGATTGATCCTCTTCAAGCATCAGAATTACCAAATGTGAATATGGCAGTCTATAGGGCTCTATTAGGCTCTGGTCTAACATCACACATTTTAATCATCATACTTTTTGTGATCATAATTGTTAGATTTAAA
>BEXV01001759.1:20299-48051 GCA_003118195.1 Hemicentrotus pulcherrimus
GGGGGGGGGGTAAGATCACCTTTATTAGGTTAGCCGTGGGTATAATTGTTTTGGGGGGTTTAAGGGACTGGTTAACATTGTTCAGCTGAGAGATATTGGTTCTAAGGTAGTGACTTCAATGCTAGATGTACAATTAAAGATAATCTGAAAATATCAGTGAAAACGGACCATTATTCATGGTAAAAATTGGGAAAAACTGATCTGATCGATTCCTTAATTCTCCCAACTAGGCCTAAATCTAGATCTATAGAACAATTTAGTTACATTACAGGTGAATGGAAATGTCACAAAGCAATAAATGGCTCTGCGTTCCATTCCAGACATTTAAGAGTTGACAAATTTTTTTATAGCCTGCTTAATGTCTTTTTTTCATGAAAAAAACGGTTGGTAAAATTTAAAAATGGTTGGGATAATTTACTGTTGATCACTGTTAGAGAGTGCCTAACATCGATGCCTTCAAAGAAAACCATAGATATCTTCGTGGTTTGAGAGGTTTTTTTTTCAGGATTTTTTGCCTGTCAGAGGGTTAGTACAGTAGAAGGAATACATTTTATACAAAAATTAAGCAATTTTTGTCATCACCCTTCCACAATGTTACCCAGTCCCTTTAATAAGAAAAAAAAAGGGGGGATGAACCCCCACCCCTCTCCCCTGTGTACGCCCCTGGGCGCACGCCACAACACCTAGCTAGACATATTTATGTTATATTTGTGTCATATTGCTTGTTTTGTATAGACTCAACATTTTGTAAGGGAATTCACGCACCCATCGACTGTAACACACGTTTTACCTTGCAATCTGATGTTACGGATGATTGAAGGGTTGATTTTACAGTTTCAAAAATTATAAAATTGTCGTTTTTTTTTAATCCGCCCTTTACGTAGGCCAATGTAACATTTTTTCCGGAAAAGAACTCTTTCAGTTGGTGTGCCCACTTCCAAAAAAGTTTCGTCGCCCTTAAATCAAGGGCAAATGATTGCTTCTCGGGAAATTCTCGCTAACGACAGTACCGACGCACAATAGAACTCTTTATATGTATTAGAATTCGATGTGAAATACTCGCAAAAGTACACTTTAAACAAATTACCTTATCTCAATAATTTTGTTATATTTTTATATTGATTATTTGTATTTAATAATAACCCGGCTTTTCCTGAATAAACAAGATAAGAAGAAAAATTATAATGAATGTTATAATTACAATTTCATTATCTTCGATTTGCTTTAAAAAGCGTCAATTAAGTTCAAAGTATAGAAGAAAATCAAAGGCGCCATTTAAGAAAAATGGTAAAACAGTCTTCAGGGGTTTAATCTCAGTTTTTTACATTGGATATTGGAAAATATGGTTACCGTATTATTGACTATGTCTCATTATTTTTGTAGATAAACAACGACCAAAGGAAAAACGACCAAAGGAAAAACGATCCAAAAATGCGCAAGGTGAGGCAATATTGCATTTTATTGTATTTATTAAAAGTAAAGACCATTTTTGGAAATGCTCCAATTTCAAAAAAATGAAATGGAAGCTCTCATTACCAATCATGTGAAAGAATATGTTTTGACTAATACATGATGATAACAAATTAGCCGGGAAACCGCGTACTAATTCATATGTTTGGTAAATTTGTTTCTCTCAATGGTCTGTGAGAGATATAGGGTAGTCCCATATACATCTTTTTGTTTATAGTGCTTGTAACTTTACGAAGAATGGGCCAAATATCTTATCATTTTGTTGATTCCAGAACCTTGCAGATGCTAGATGCTAGATGATCAACCTTTTCTGATCGATTCCACAACGTTTCTTTCACAATGCAATCGCATGACCATAGCTGGTCTTTACCTTTAATTAAACAAATCCGCGTAATACCAAGAACACTGCAAGGTATCACCATTTGAGGAGGAAAATCTGTTTCCAGAATAAGAACCTTGCTTTCATAGGTAACTTAAAGTATATGGCTTTAAACTCTCTGTTGTTTTAATCAACACTATGAAATATCTCATAAATTTCACAACGTGTTACAATGTTCAAATCTTCTTCGTGAAGCAGATAAGCAATAACATTATAACATAATTAACATGATAATAAGGTATTACTCCCATATATATGGGAGCGCTACCTTTTATCATGGCTGTAATGTTTCGTTATAGCTCTTTCAGGATTCTATGAAAGAATCCTGATTTTTTTTTTCTTCTCTTGCCCTGTTTTTTGGAGGGTGGTAAACTATTAGTTTGTATTTGTTGAGTTACCATGGGTTCAGCATCAAATTATTGATTATCTTTGTTTTCTTACTGTTTCCTCATGACTTTTTTACTGTCGCAAATACAAGTTAAATGAAGATTAAAAAGAGGGTCAAAGTGAGCGTGGGATAGCTGGATATTCTGCGTATCAAAGCTGTTAATACACACATTTGAATTGTTGTTATTAGACGGTAGCACTGCAACTGGAAATGTTGGGGCTCTTGGAGGCAAGCTGTCTACCGAATCCCATGGGTATACACTTAACATTCCACCTGGTGCACTCGAGGAAGATGTGCAAATCAGCCTTAAGGTACTGACTGACATTCCCAAAGGCCTCACACTTAAAGAGGACGAGCTTCTAGTCAGTCATGGCTTCCAGTGTTACCCGTCAGGGCTACGGTTTAAGAAACCAGTAAAGCTCATTATACCTCACTGTGCAATAGTCACTGCTCCTAACAAAGTACAGACCGTACTGTATTCCTGGAATCAGGCAGGTAACTAAATCACGTTTATTTAACAATATTTGTGGCTTACACCCAGAAAATAAGATCGATTGATCGATCTCTATTGAAAAACAAGTCAGAAAAAATCTTGGAACCAGCGGGACTTGAACCTGCCATGCAAGCAGTAAATTGAAATAATTGAAATTTCTCCCAGGAAGCATTACATTTTTAAATCACGTTTTCAGATTTTAAGCAAGTAAAATCATATCATGTGTTTTAAACAAAAATCATTAACTAGTTTCTGAACCCGCCCAAAATCACCTGGATTTACCCAATATTGGCAAAGGCCTTGAATCCGTTCCTTATCAAGCTATTTCGTTATGGAATGAGTTTTGGATAATGTTGTATTCCTAGAATTTCCTATATTTGTTTGTTGGTAATCGCGGGGGCATGTACATAAAGATTATATACGGCCGTCATTGGCCCTACAGACTTTACACCATTTAACATGTTTAATGTGGAGATGCTAACTCCCGACCCCTGCAATTGGCCGATTATGGTCATAGCAGTACAAACACTGTCAGATCTTTTAGCAGCATGATCATTGACATATCAATGTCTAGTCCTATATGCCAAAAATGAAGTATTTTGTAAGTAGGGTAGGTGCAGGGAATCGGAGACTCTTCAGCACATTTGCATAATTTACATAAACATGAACAATGTTACACATACAGCAAGTGTTATATTTTCTTTAGTAACTACTTTGGTAACAAAATTTTGGTCATGATGTAGCTGATTAAAAAGATAAAAATGGTTCATGACGTCATCACCAAAGGTCTCTCATTACCTTCGTTCAGTGGCGGATCCAGGGGGGGGGGAGGAGGCAAAGGGCCGCCCCCCTCCCACCCCCTATTGGCGGCGCAAACAAAAAGGGAGAAAAAAAAAGGAAGAAAAGAAGATAAAAAAGAAAGGAGAAGATCCAGTTCCTACCATTCTTTTAAAAGATTGCGCTCCGATATTTGCCCTGATTATTTCTCACATTGTTAATCTTAGTATGAATCAAGCTGCTGTACCCTCAGTCTTAAAAACAGCACTTAAACGCCCTTTGTTGAAAAAACCTCTCCCTGGACCATGAATCCCTAAAAATTTACCGTCCTGTGTGTAATCTGCCATTTTTGTTCAAAATTCTAGAGAGAGTTGTGTTCTCTAAACTATCAGATTATTTGCGGGAACACAATTTTTTCGACCCTTTACAGTCGGCATACCGCCCTCATCATAGTGTTGAGACCCTTCTCATCAATGTGTCAAGCTCAATTTTACAAGAAATGGACTCCGGATCTGTCACTGCCATGGTCCTTTTAGATCTGTCCTCAGCCTTCGACACCGTAGACCACAAAATACTTGTAAATACTCTCGCAAGTCTGGGTATCCAGGACTAGGCTCTCGAATGGTTTGAATCCTATCTTTCATGCCATTCACAGTCTGTCCTTTTGAATGGTTTCACATCCTCCCCCAGGTCACTTGGCTGTGGAGTACCCCAAGGCTCTGTGAGCGGGCCCACCTTATTTTCAAAATATATCTAACTGGTCTCAGAAATGTTTTTCAACGTCACTCTGTTCATTATCATTTATATGCAGATGACATACAAGTTTTTGTTTCTTTTCCGCCGCATCAAATTCGAGCTTCCCAAACCTTGCAACATTTGGAAAAGTGCATCGCTGATATTGACGCCTGGATGAAGTCACATTCTCTGCTATTAAATCATAGTAAATGCGAAATCATTCTTTTCGGCTCAAAATCTCAATTGAATAAATTAAATACAGACTCAATTTCTATTTCCGGTAACAACATTCCCTTATCAAATTCATGTCGCGATCTTGGCATCATTCTCGATTCTCAGATTTCTATGTCTAAACAAATCACAAGCATTTCCAGATCAGTTCGCTATCAATTGCGCAATGTTGGCTTTATACGAAATATCTGACTCCTTCGGCAACAGAGAAACTTGTTCACTCACTTATTTCTTCCCGTTTGGATTTCAGCAACAGTTTACTATATAATTTACCAAATTCACAAATTGCACAGCTACAAAAACTACAAAACGCAGCTGCACGCATCATTTCTCTGTCAAGCAAACAAAGTCACATTACACCTATCTTACAAAATCTCCATCGGTTGCCTGTAAAAAAAAACGTATCATTTTCAAAATCCTTCTTTTAGTTTATCAAATCATGAACAGAACAGCTCCCGAATACAACTAGTCTTTAGTTCACCTCTACCAACCCATACGTACCCTTCGAGACTCCAACTCTGGTCTTCTACACATACCGCTCTCAAAGAAATCTTGGGGGAACGAGCTTTTGCTCATGCTGGACCAGCCCTGTGGAATTCACTTCCACAGGAGCTGAAGAACTCCGACTCTTCAACAACTTTTAAGAGCAACCTTAAATCCCATTTGTTTAATTTTGCATTTTGAAGACAGACATTCATTCATTCTTTCTCTCATTTTTGCATTTTCTTTCTTATGTAAATGTGCACGATTCTTTGTCATAATGTAATTTGTTCCTTATTTTTTTGAAGCGCACTCGCGAAGGAAACCAGCGCGTGCGCACGTGGAATCCGGCAGGGCGACTTATAGGGTGATAGTAATTATACAAATCGTTTTTTTTTTTTTTTTTTTTTTTTTTTGTCAACTCATCTCTAGCTCAATCAGTAAAGACAGTGTGGTACTAATAGAACGTTGGAGTTGGCGTGAGGGTTCAAATCTCAGACAGACAGAAATAAATAAATCTAATGTGGCCCAAAATATATATGTCTGTAAATAGACCTGATGTTCCCCATTGCCTACACACATTTCTGATCAGACACCATTCATAATGTGCATTGCAACACCCATACACAACACACAATGGCCAAAAGTTTTATGTGGTGGTTGACACACTTCATGAACTTCCTTTTAAATCTACTTATCAAGAACCACCTCTAAATATCATCATTCACCACAACATTCAGTAAAAATTGTGTTTTTATAACAGAGCAAAATGTTACGATCAAATTGCTTACCTTCGTAAAGTTTGCCAATTTTCTCGGAGAAAGAACGTATTTTTAATAGTCTTCGAAATAAATTGGATATGTGCAGTAGTGTTGTTAAAGGGCACAGACGGCTCTATAACAATATAGAAGCCAACACGGACAGACAGTGATGTGTTCAATCTTGGGGGTCTCCAATTCCCTGCGGTTCCCAATTCCCTGCACCTACCCTATATAATGATGCTATTTATTTATTGTTATGCCTCCGTTAGAAAGTAGCCGGAGGCATTATGTTTTCTGTTGTCCGTACGTACGTACGTCCCGTTCTCGTGATCGCGTTTTCTTAAGAACTGATTGATGGATTCCTGCCAAACTTAGATAATGTATGTATCTTGCAGAGACAATGAACTGAGTAGATTCTTGGGTCATGAGGTCAAAGGTTAAAGGGTCATATATGTATATGAGATATTGCTTGTAATCACGATATTCTGAGAACCTGTTAATTGATTACAATGAAACTTGACTTTGAAAAATTTCTTCTGTTTTGGTTTGTAAAATTGCTCTATGACGGAGGCATCATTTTCGACTGCGCGCAGTCTAATTTTCCTCTCATATAATTTTCACTTTTGAATAAGATGCACAAATATTTTAATCCTAATTATTTAAGGAAAAAATCATATTCAAGTAATTTCATGTCGTTTTTTATTTAATTGAATCGATTTGTTTTAATCTAAAGGTACACCTAAACGTCTCCCAGGTTCCTCGGACATTATTTGTTCAGTACAGGAACGGTGGCTAGAAGTCTCAGTCAGCCATTTTTCTGGAGGATTCTTTGCCTTAATTTGGGATTGGATATTTCTGAAGGGCATATTACTATCATGCATGTCGTTTCTTCCCAGAGTCTTGAATCCCTCAAAAAAAACAGTACTCGAGGTTTGTTTCGCCAGGAAGCCACATGGCCAAAAATGGGTAAACATACAATCCTTTATTTGTTGGGGCGTATCTATGTCTGATCACTGCAGGAAGGATTTGTTTATCCTGGCGTCGGTATAGTGAGGATGTGTTACTGTCCCATCAAATTCATTATTACAAATTAACAGTTGTCGAGCCATTCTTATTTAAAAAGTCGAGCAAATTTATGGCTTTAAATATACACTCTAAAGAATGAAGTGCTAAATCACGGGTGCTGGGTACAAATTTGCACCACACGTGCCAAGTGTAGCCCCTGTCGTGCATGCAGCGTTTGGGAAGCGATGACGAGCAGAAAAGTGAGTGCTGGAAACACGTGCTATTCGAGAAAAAATTGCACCAGAAGTGTGATCTGCTTGTTTTAGCACTTGAAGAAACACCGGTAGTGCTGGCGCTCCATTCGCAGGCGCACCAGCGTTCCAGGTGCTATACGCAGTGCTTCACACAAAAGAAATTAAAAGTAATTTAAAATTCAAATAAGATAGGTCGCCACTCAGCTATATAAAGAGCGGGTATTTAAGAAAGTATTCCTCTATTTTGAGAATGTAAGGTGAAAGGAGATTCCGACAATGTACAATTTTCATTGCCTAATAATTCTGCTTGTGCATGATGATACCATTTCCAACATTCTACAAGGCAGCAAGACTACCACTGCATGTAATCGACATAGAAATGTGCAATCTCAATGTAACAGTAAAAACTTCCCATTCGTTGCCATATGTGTGACATGTAGCGTCTAGAAGGGTGTGTTTTAGGTGCTTGAAGTAGGCTGAAAATAATGTTAGGGCTGTTTAACAGAGGGGTGAGTTTTCAGCACTACAGTGGTGATTTTGTGCATGTTGTTCGTGTGTGTTCTTTAGCACTTTATTGGGTGCAAAAGTGTCAGCACTAGTAGTGCCGTTTTGGAGGCTCTAAAAGGGGTTATTTAATGCACTAGAAGTGTGGTTTTTGCAAGCTGCATGCGTCTAATAGCACCAAAAGTGTGAAAAGGCTTACACATAAAGTGTCTGAAGTAGCACTTGGACTGGTGTTGAATTATGGCACGAGAACAAGTGCTACTTTAGCACAATTTGAGCAGTCCCTATGCGTGCCCTTACAGGTGCTGCCTCCAAATCTCGGGGTGCTAAAATTAGCACTTGATTGTTTAGAGTGTAAGTATTTGGATATTAAAAGAAAACTTAAACCTCATTCAGCACCTTTTGGTTCTCTAAATAACTTTTTTTTTCTTCATAAGACTCCTTTGGTCTTGGTCGTAAATGTTCACCGAGCATGGTCTTGTAAACATCTTGATGAATGTCATTTGAGACAATACCTTGAAACTTTTCCGCCTTCATAATACCGATTAAACTAATGTATTTCCCGATGCCGAATTTGTCCATTCAGACTTATCTGTGACAACTCTGCTCTGAATAAAACTGGTCTGGTTGTTTCTCTCAATCGATGCCATTTTGAATTTTATGTTAATTTTCTGATTCTCTTGACAGATAAAGCTAATTTTCACCGATCTAAATCGATTGGCAACCGGGCTTTATTTTTAGGACGATAAGTACTTTAGTTGAAATGCACATTAATCCGAGTGTAAGTGTACAATACAAATGTACATATGATTTATATCTACTTGATAACTACCAGATAACTCTGCAATAATTATTGTTGTACACATGATTTTTCAGACCGATGTCCATGAATTAAATGACCCCAATGTACTACCTGTGAAGCGCGATGACGATGAATTTGTGTTACGGAAAAGAACACTAATAGTCGCTTGCCAGCTGGGTAAGAAGAGTCACAAATCAGAAGTGCATGTAAGTGTACATCGGTTCTCAGGACTCCTATACTTAAATAAAATGTAATAAAAGAGGGACCATACTTCAAACAATATATGCACTTAATTATATGTTCTTTCATCCTTATATTATCCTTTACATGAAATAATGGACTTATTGCGTCAATTCTAAGGTTGTAAGTGTTATCAAAATTCTATAAAAAAATAAAAAATAAAAAAAAAACGAAAACGAACAAAGACACATTAATTTAAACATTTTAAAAAGCCGAACATTATATTACTTTTTGGTAATGTAATGTATTGCATTGTATTTTTTTAAACATCAATATTCTGTTTAGAAACATATAATCACTTTACAATGTAATGTAACAATAAATTTTCTGTTTGGGAACATATACATCATATAAGTCAATTTACAATGTAATGCAACTTATAAATATTCATGAATAAATAGGGTTCAGTATATACATAAAGGCTAAGAAAGTGAGAAAAGAGATATGACATCAAATTTCGGTTTTATTCATTTTGCACATCTTGAAATATGTTAACTCACATATGAGATTTGCAAATTCAGACGATAAAGCAAGTTTCTAGATGTGCATGAAGATGTATCTTTTAATTCGAAAGTGTTTTTTTTTTCCTTACTGTTTAAAACAATGTTATCAGTGGTGGGCATATATCGTTAAATTGTACACCTCTTATCTAAAGGTTTGTAGTTCCCATAGTCTTCGTTCCTATAGGGCAACATATGAGGGAAATATAATAACACATTCTAAATGCAAGTAAACATGTATCAAGATTGGCAAAGGAATAAATCCAGAATCGATGTCATATAAATAGTACTGATAATTTTCATTTATTTTCATCAGTAATCTTAACATCTATGTTTTGACGCGTATTTCATACAATCATGAATTCACATTTATAATGTAACCGGGCAATTTTTTTTAGAATATTCAGTACAGCGACTTGAGCATGCAAACAAAAGTGACGGAGTACTTTGAGCTCGATCTCGCCGAGGAAAGTGATGAGACATTAATAACACTTGAAGTGATTCAAACATCTGCACGGACGATCAAATTCTTCACACGTTTCCAAGGTAAATTCTTTCATAGGGATGCTTAGTTGTTTTGTTCTCCCCGAGTATCAATATTTAATAGCTTATCACAAAGGACCTACAGCGGCAAAATGACATCATACTGGTATTGTGTACATTACAACTCGACCTATGGCGCATAAACGCAAAACAGAAACTAAATGATCGCAATATTGAAGTAGTAGAAGTTATAGTGGTTGAATAATTCTAATAATCATTTAGATTGCTTTCGTTAACTTTCGGAAATTACAATCGGTGCAAGAAACTGAAAATTAATGAAAAAAGTCAAGATCTGTTTTTGTTTACGCGTTATTATCACCATAGCGTTTAGGAAAAGCTCATTTTTCCCCCTTCTACTACAGCTACGTGCCCTTCACCGACTGCTATGTCAGCGACGAACTGCACTTACAGGTAAGCTAATATACAGTGCGTCCCAGAAAAAAAAAACGAAACCGAAAAAGCTACGAAAACTAGGGTTTCGATCCCATACTTTCTGATATAAAATAAATACTCACAAGATTACACGTTCAAGATTAGCATTATCTCAAGGATATATTGTTGTTGTTATATTAAGTATACATTTTTTTGAGGTACTGAATTTACCCAACTTTCCCAAAAATAAAGGATATGTATATACCTCTCTTTCTGATTTGTTTTAAATGAAGCGAAAATCGAAAAGAAAATTAAATCATTTCGATGATTTAATTTTAACAGTTTTGGGAAATTTAGAAAATTTGAATTAAGTAATTCTTTAAAATTTTGATACATTTGGATGGCCCTGTGGATGAATTATAAGCACTAGAACATTTAGACCCTTAAAGAATTCTGCTTTTGAGAAATTTAATAATCAAAAATTTACCGGTGCTCCCGGTAAATTTCAAATATTTCAAATAGTACCTTAGGCCATTCCTTGGTAGCTGTGACCATGACAATCTCAGAAAAAGCAGTTCTAATATATAATTTCCCAACGGGAATAGCATATTAGTCGATCGTAGTCAAGAAACAATTTTTTGAGCTAAAGTAATAACAGTCTTGAGAGGGCGCTATACAACATAAAAAGTTTATTGTTTACAATTTAATCACTTCAAACTCAATTTCAATCGAAACAAAATCGCATATGCTTCCAATATATTAATTTGAACAAAATTCGTGACCCCATACCAACAATGTGTAATACCTTTAAATAAATGATTATGTCAAACAGTAGGAAAGTAACGGATGAGGACATCTCCAATTTATCCAGACTTTTACCTGATGGGAAATACGGCAGGCTGGGCGGCGCCTTAGGATTTCCTTACACCTACGTAGAGCAGATATTGAAGAAGAGGTCAAATGACTTCAGGGCTGCTTTCGAAGAAGTACTGCAAGAATGGAAAAACAAGGGTAGGTCCATTGAGGATTTAGATGCAGCTTTAAAAAAGGCAGATCTTGGTGAACTTGTACCTAAATACAAAATGTAGTTCAGACAAAGAGAGTGTACGACAAATGCTCCAAGTCAGTGTTTATACACTTACCGATTTATGAACTTTATTCCTGGACCAAACACTATACATGAACGTAACCCGTAATGAGAAGGTTCATTCATGTTATAGACTCGCTTTATTGTCATTATTGCAAAGGTTAAACCTTGATGATGCAAGGTTATCACAATTCAATGCTTGGTAACATTCGAAGTGATTATTATTATTTATTACAAAACGCTCAATTACAGCCCTGAAGAGCTCTCCGAACGCTGCCGAGATGTTTGTCGTCACATATCGAGCAGCAGATGTCCCATGATATCTCACACATGTTTATTGCCTATTTTTTTATTTTTATCATCAGTTATTTCTTTTACTTGACTACCGTCAGGCTAAATTTGTAATCTATTGCTTCACTCTAAGCCCCGTGCATGGTTTTATTTTGATGACAAATGCAGCGATACAAAAATAAAGGAATCTGTCGCTTGTAAACAAAATAAGACGCGGTTTGTTCGGGGTACAACGGAACGAATGCCACCCATGCTATCATTTCCGGGGGGGCGGGGCGGGGCGGTGTTCGATTTGAATGTGTGATTTCTTCAATTGTTCATTAACCTCCATCCTGTGTATTTACAACAACAAAAAATAGTTATCAGAAATGGTTTTATATCCCTTTTTGAAAAGTTTAGAATGCCATCCAATTTATATGCACTACAATTATTACAATTTGAGAAATAATAGCATTGCAATTATGTTCATTCTTAATGGGATATCGTCTGCTTTGGCAAGATTGGTTCATATTGTGCCGTCATTAAAACATCGTCATTTTTCTGACGAATCTCTCGTTTATTCTAGATGCTTTGGACTTGTTTTAATTTGTATTATATAAATCACCCGATATGAAGTTGATTTAAAACTTGTAAGATGGCCATCTGTTAGCTTACCAGTTTCTAATCATACGTTATTTACCATATTTGTGATTTTCTTTGAACGGGCACTTTAACAAAGATTTGTTCATTATCGCTGGAGAACGAATGTGTCGGAATAATAGCTAGGAATCAAGCAGAGGTCACCAATATTGCATTTCCCTTATGAAATTACAGGAGCTATTACTCTTTTCAGGAATACGTTTATTATTAAATAGTATGACGGCTGATTTCCATTGGTACCATTGGTATGAAACATTTAGATGAAAACATTGCATTAATTTGTAAAGAAATAATTCCAAAAAAAACATCATATGTCTATTTTAGTTATATTTTATTGTTTATTTTGTCAATCTTTGTGTCACTTATGGTAATCGATTCTTCATATTTGTGTATGATGTGGTGATGGTTTTTTGAATATTTTAATGGTAAGAGCTTTTATGATAATTATCTAAAGAAAATATGTAATGTAGATAGATGTAAAATGAATAAAATAATCATTATCAATATGTACAAAAGTGTGTATTGTACTTAACTCTTACTTGAATACCTCATAATTCAATTGTTTAATTTTTGGCAGTGTTTGAGTAGTTTACTATATTATTGTCAACACATGAGAGGAAAGTAATGTAATTGAGCAAGATTATTAGTGTTTTAGTAAATATGGGGGTGGAATGTTAATACGTGTACATGAATGATTAAAATGAGTGGTCTTCTAGCTCTTTTTGCTCTCTCTTCCACCCTTCGCTCTTTCTCCCCACTCCTCTTTTCTCTATTTCTTGATTTCTTTCTCTCCATTCCTCTCTACCTCTCCTCAATATCTACCGGCTCCCTTTTTCTTTCTTCTCCCTTTCTTTTTTCCCCATTTTTCTTAAACTTCTAGTAGCATTAAATTAAAATTTTGAAATGTTAAATGTAGTATATTAGAATCTAATGTGTATGATTGGTATACGGCATAACAATAATGACTGTTACTTCTTGATTTTTTATTTTTTTTATCTTGATTTGTATGTATTCTGTAAATTCTTATTATATCTATTGTTTTATTTCTAATGTATTCTTTTGTTCTGGAATATATCAACTTACTTTGAGAAACATATACATGTAAAAGCAATTTTAAATCAATTCATATCTCCCACTTAAGAAGAAATACATCTAAACCTGTATTCACATTTCTACTTGTACATGAATATAAGCGATTAGAGCATATTTTTTGATGACATGCACCTACATGAAAGCGGCTTGCTTTCATGTAGGTCCCATCATATTTCTCTTAGTTAAATCACAAATTCATATTGACCACTTATCTTTGTTATTATTATGTATTATTGAAGAAAAAAAAAAAATTTGTACTTCATTTGAAATATATGTATGTTTATGAGAAATATGAAAATAAATGAAATGAAATGAAATATTGTTATGTAACACCTTACCTTACAGGTATATCCGATTTCGACGAAAATGGTATCAAAATGTGCGNGTATTCTGTAAAAAACAATTATTTGTAAATTGAATATTTTCAGCCCTAATTGAAAAGAAAAAAAAAACATTGGAATATAGATTAGAATCCATTCAAAAAATTTAATCGTTATCAAAACTATTACATGTACTGTCGCTTCGCTTGTCTCTCTTTCAAACATTATGGGGTTATTCCTGGCAGTCATGTTATATTCCTGTGTTTCCTGTCCATATCCTTCCCCTCTTCCCTCCATCTCGTTCCTCTCTTCCATTTCTCTTGCTATCGTTTTTTTTTTCTTCTTCAGTATTTATGATGGTAATGTTATATGAAGGTATAAGTTTATCGCATTTTGTTATTACCTTTTTTAACCCAATGTAGGCGAATTTCAATAAAAGCTGTTGAATTCTGCATCGATAGAATGCATCTAATGTATCTGCGATTTTGATTTCCATTGTCACATAGTACTGTACGTTTTCAAATGTAGTATGGGGTATTTTTAGAATTTTGAAAAACCTACTTTTCTATTAACAAGAAAATATTTACAAAACCTCCAATACAGGCGCCAAAAATTAACAATAGATGCCCTAGTAAATGGAAATTCCGCGTTGCAACTTTGCAACACCACAGAGTCCACGCTTTCACACACATGGATCAAGGCTATCCCTCCCACATACACACACACACACACACACACACACGCACACACACTCAAAGGACACAAAAAGTACTTTTGTTATTTTGCGAGGAAAGGTCGGGTTTATGGGAGTGTCGTGTTCGAGTGGTTTAAGCGCTTGGCTGGAGATGCAAATGTCGAGGGTTCAAATCCCGACACGGCACTAATATCCTTTGGCAAGACATTAACCTGCTCTTGCTACTCTCCAGCCAAGTGTCAAATGGGTACCAAGTAGGATGCGACCGTCATTGTTGGTCAAACAGCTTGTGAGCATCAAGTAACGCCCGGCTGGAATGCTCCCCAGGGAGTGGAGATTGTGCACACAGTTTGTGCGGGCAAGAACTAAATCCAATGACCGGGGTTATAGTATATTTGTAAAGCGCTTAGAGACAATTGTAATAAGCGTTATATAAAAGTGAAATAGTATTATTATTATTATTATTATTATTATTATTATTATTATTATTAATATTATTATTATCATTATTATTATTATTGTTGTTGTTTATTATTCTAATCCTGAATTCGATACGTTTATACTTTTTTCTTATTGATGATCTGTTCAAAGAACCATCTGCAAACAAAGCATATGCTTTTTAAGTTTTTGAACGATCGTTTTTATCAAAAATTCAATAATTTCTCATTAATTGTTGAATGTGTAATAGTTTGGACAAACGAACAGAAACTTTGGTAACTTTGTACTTTTTTCCAATTGCAAAAAAAAAAAATAAAAAAAATAAAAAAAACTCCGCAAAAGCACACACTCATGGATTATGACGGGACATTAAAACATTTTAAAACTTGTGTGGGTCATTAATCCTCATTAATGTCAGTTATGACTTAAATACGTAGGTCCCCTAGATAATAGCACAGTAGCAAACACGTGCTTTAGCAGTCACTCAAAACAAACACTCATAATCTATTAGTCAATAAAATCTGAGAATGTATACTATTATCTAAATATATTAGGAATGAATTATTGTCCAAATCAATCCATAAATTAGGGTAAAGTAATTATTCCACCTTGATGACCAATAGTAAAAATATATATACATATAAATACATACACTCAGAAATATAAGATAGAGGAGGAAGAAGAGAAAGAAATAAGAAAAGAGAGAGAAAGAAACAAACAACGCTGATTGGCGATATTAGGGACTGTAAGATTTGCATGTCGACACAATGGACTGCTAAATGTGACGTCGTCCTTTTAAGGCACTGCACTACTTTTCAATTATATATATATATGCATTTTATGTGTGTGTATTCAGTTGTCACTGTTCATGTAAATCAACTTTATTATATACCATTTGTTATTTGAATGTTTTGTATTTCATTTATCGATAAATGAGGAAAAATCTGCTTTTAAAAAATATTGGCGAACCTACAATGTTAAGCTTGCGACGATTTACATCCTCTCCAGGACGCATGATGGAATATGTGTTGGTATTCAACGTTTTGGCGTTTCCTTGCTATGATGTTTTGGGGGAAAACAAAGCTGTTAACCCTATACCAAATTACATTACTAAGAGTTTACAAAATTAGGTACAAAGATTCCTAATGATCTGGATACAACCTCAAATAATTTGTGTTATGAGCAAGGAACTAATCGATAAAGGAATATGGTGAATAACAAAACAACAACTATTTCTTAGTACAATTCTATTACATCTGTACATGGATAAGAGAGGGATTCAAATTATCACTTTTAATTGAGTCTTAGCAATTTCCGCAGTAATTTTGCATTGAATGAAGGCTTGAACCAGAATTATTAAAATGAAATTGTCGTAATCGCTCGGTTAAGAAGCTCTACAGCTTGGGTCAAAAGTTTAAATCTTGATAATATAATAATTTGGAAAACCCATACACTTTAATGTATAATGGGTAATACCTGACAAATTTTTTCTCACCGACTTTCTTATCAAATTCAGCTGGCTGTAATGTTTTGTCCTATCACGATCACCCTTCATTAAAAATCTAAGCAGGAGTCGCCAAAGATGGGCTCAAAACTGCCCCGCAGTTGTTTGGATGAATAATAACCCCCTGAAAACATTTTGGCATACCATTTTAGTTTGGTTTAGAGGCAATGCTTCATCATACAAGGATCGAATACAATTACAGTTATTGAATATCCATGTGAAATAAGCATCATTGTTTTTTCATCCGTCATGCACTAATGATATCATTACACATTGTCGCACTGCACGATGATTTAGAGAACAATAGCAGGGAGATTTCATTTCTAGAGCATATCACGCGATGAGCTGAAAGACAAGCCGACCTTCACATGTCAATGAAAATGCACCCTCTCTCGTTTGGTGTATTGCACCCGACTGTCAATAAAAATATCGAAAACAAAATGTATGAATGTTCGTGCTCTCTATATACAGTGTGAGTCAAAGAAATGTTACACCTATGAAATTGTTATTTATTTGATAATTCATCTATGAACAGCAAATTATTATACATCTTATGAAAGAGTGTTTTATCCCAAATCATTACGAATCATTTGTGTGTGGTATGTGTTCACGCTTGAATGAACGGGGCATTGTTTGCAAGAGTGCAAAAGTCGACTTGCGCCAAAGTTGCTCATGTGTTGTTTGGATTAAACAATTAGGATTTGGACATTAATTCGGTTATCATGTTCGTATTGACTTATTTGAACCTTCAACCCTTGGGTCGAGAGTCAAGTAGATACACCACTATAATGAGATACTCTGATATTTTTGAGGCATACTATCACAAAATACTTGCAGGAAATAGACTTAAGGGTTATTTCAATATCCCCTTTGTTTTACTACCTACAGCTTACTGCGACATGTAACGATGTGCTAAGGCTTTCACCTACCCCCTGGACATCCACCTCCTGATAACCAACCCAGTCAACAACCCACTCGGACAACTACCCCCTAGAACAACTATCCCCTAGGGCAAGTACCCTCTAGGACTCCCCCCCCCCCCCCCCCGNCCGGACAACTTCCCCCTAGGACAACTACTCCCGGACAACTACCCCCAGACAACTACCCTCTAGGATAGTTGTCCGGGGTAGGTGTCCTAGAAGATGGTTGTCCTAGGAACTTGTCCTAGGGGGAAGTTGTCCAGAGGGAGTCGTCCAAGGGGTAAATGTCCTAGGTGGTAGTTGTCCTAGGGGTTAGTTGGTTTGGGTGGTTATCCGGGGGTGGATGTCCGGGGGTAGGCGTCCTAGAATCATAACAAGAACCAATAAATATATGTTAAAGAGACTGAGCAAAGCAGTCCTAGAGAGGAAGGGGCGCTGTATATGGGGGTCAAGCTCATTCTCCAACCAGATCCTCTACTACCCTCTACCGTTCGCTTCTCACTGACGATGGTACTGACGCACAAGAACACCCAGTGTATGTGACACTGCGATATGTAAACCGCTTCATGTCAAGCACTGATTTGAACGCATTTGCAACATTTACTGCAGAAGCCTACCATTACATATTTTAGCACATCGACCCGCTTGTTAGTTCAGATATAAGGCTAAGATATAATTCAGGTAAGTATTAAATACATGTGTTGTGTAATTTCGGTTCCTAAAATAAGCGATAGAGGACAGGACCTGCTTTGCCACTGATAAACATACACACATAGCTGATCGACAGCCAAACAAACTACATCGAGGTAAATGTATAGTTTGGTAGCGAATCTCCCAATCGCCACGCCTTAATATGCATAATTCTAGATGATTTCGTGCGGTAAATAGAAGCGCAAGTATATGTGCGTAATCGTAGAATGTAAAAGTGATACTGTAGTTTCGTAAATACTATTATATTGCTAGCAAGTTGGGAATTGCTAGCTGTTAAATTACTGTTATTTACTCCAAAATATTAAAGGGATAGATGACTCGGTGCCTAATAAAGATGTCCGAAAAACATATGTGAGCACAAATATGCTCTAGTTATCCCTTTCGGTGACAATTAAAAACACTCCTTGTCGGCATCAGGATACATTTAAATACAAACAATGTATCAAAGTTTTACCTTCTAGCTATCCTTGTTTATATTTATTATTTCAATAACTAAATATAGAATGAGCTCCGTGGTCATTGTCGATTTCGACGGCATCTTGAAAGAAATAGCTAAGGCCCTTAGTAAAGATACAGAGATTGATGATCTAGGAGGTGCATTGGGCTTAAAGCCCTCAGATATTCATCGTTACATTAACGCAAACGCCCAACAAGGAGGGAGTTATATGGGAACATTGGATATGCTGAGGACGTGGCGAAAAGGACAAACAACGTTGACGGAAAGGGCGGAATTGAGGTCGGCACTATTAAGAGCTCGATTTGTTAGCCTGGCAGATGAATATCTAAGCTCTTCCAATCCCGGTAAGCCAAATTTAGCATGTGGCAATTTGTTTTGAGTAGATGCTTTTTAAAAAAATGCATTTCATACAGAAATGGAGAAAAGTGCTGACAGGTTGCGAAGCAGATTATGGACATGAATAGATTATTTTCGTTAAGGTTAGAACAATGACAATCAGTTCTGACCTGTACAAGAAACTGAAATTGAATGAAAGATCAATTTGTTAGATGTCATGAGCATAGTACACATGTGTATCTATTATACACCAGAACGTTTCATGTGGCAAAACCGAATTGTTCCCCCCTTTTCAGGGCAACAACAAGAAACAGCCACTGGCTCTTCATCGGCTGCCATGTCAGCACCAACCAGCACTAGCAGGTGAGCTTCACACATAGGCATACAACCTTTACAAAATATACCTGATATTCCCTAAATATGGGGGTATGTTTTCACGAATTCTCGTGTACTCCAACATCCCCACATGACGCGGAGATTTGATCGAACAAACCAGACTCAACGTTCAACCTTTAAATGTACGATGTCCCATTTGCAGGCCTCAAAATGAAAAGTCTAAATTCCAACGGAATATGAAAGATAATACTAATTGAGAACATCCCTCAAAACGAAAGGGTGTGAAATGGCTTATAATGGGAAAATAACGACCATTATGTGTTGAATCTACTCAAGTGATTGCAATCACCTAAGTAAATATTTTATTGTTCAGACCCTTGTACCTAATGGTGTTACGTTTTGTGCTGCACAAAGATTCAATCAATTTGATGTTGGCCTGTACAAATAGTGGGTTGTTGATGAGAACAAATGCTTATGTATCTGTTACTACTCATTTTATGTATAGTATCAACAAAAACAAAAGATGTCAGTCACTTAATACACTAAATGGTGTATACAAGTGAGGTCTATAAAGTAAGCGGGCTTCCTTGCATAATTTGAATACTAAGACACTGCTAATGTTTCAATTTCACAGATATGACGTACTTGACATATTCACAATTCATGCAAAGTTCTACAGAATTTGATGTTGATTGCAAAAGGGACATTAATATAGATGTACATTATATTTAGATGCTTTACCTACCAGAAGCCATAGTACCAATAGAGTACCCCTTTGTCACGTGTATAATTTCTCTTCTTTGTTTTAACTCACGCGAATATCAATAAATTATTTAATCCCTTAGATTATCTAACTTTTACAAAAGTTATTACAAGTTATTACAAGTTATTAAATTCAGGTATGTTGATATATTTTATCATGTCAAACAGAAGGGAAGTCACGGATGAGGAGATCTACAACTTATCCAGACTTTTACCTGATGGGAAATACAACAGGCTGGGCAGCGTCTTAGGATTCCCCTACACCTACTTAGATAAGATATTGAAGAAGAGGTTAAATGACACCACGGCTGCTTTCGAAGAAGTATTGCATGAGTGGAAAAACAAGGGTAAATCCATGGAGGATCTCGATGCAGCTTTGAAGAAAGCAGACCTTGGCGAATTTGTTCCTAAATACAAGAACTAGTCATGGCAAAGAGGGTGTACGACAAATGCTTTTGTTTACACTAACCGAATTCTGAACTTTATTCCTGGACCAAACACTATACCGAACCCCAATAACCTTAAATAAACCCTGTAAAATGGTAGTAAAATATAAGGTAGAATAATTGACATAAAGCTTTCTTAAGTGCTATGTTACAATTTATGTCATTCACCTGTTTCAGATAATGGTATTTCAATAGCCAACCAAGCAACACGGAGATGTTGCTAGATAGGGCAATCCATATGCTCGAATTCACAAACCTCTTTTGTGAAATCGGGCCATAATGTTTTGTCCTACCTGGCAACAATTGATGGAGGTAACTCGCATTCTGACTATTGAAATATAAAAAGTCGTAACAGATAAAATAAATAATTCATAACAAGTCATTTAAGAAAGATTTGTTAATTGTCGCTGAAGCATGTGTTGAATGACCGGCTAGGAAGCAAACAATTGCCACCACTATTGCATTTGTCTTATGAAATCTCATGAGCGAATACTTTTCTCAGTAATACGTTTGTTTATGTAAAATATCATTCCGGGCAATTTCCAATAGTACTAATGTTCACATTTAAAATATAAACACTGCATGATTTTTTTTTACAGAAAGAATGTCAAGGAATTATAACATTTATGTTTTAGTTATATTTTGATTGATTATCTCGTCAATCTTTTTTATCACTTATAGTTATTGACTTGTTATCCTTGTGCATGATGCGATGATAATGGAAATAGATATAATACAAACAAATTGTAAAAGGTTAGAGGTTTCATGACAATTATGCATTTAATGACTAATGTGGATGAATGTAAAATGAATGAAATAATGAGACTCAATACGTATGAAACGTGTATTGTACTTAAATCTTATTTGAAGACCTCAAAATGTAATCGTTTCGTTTTTTGGCAGTGATTGAGTGGTTCACTATTCTAATGAACCGATTCCTGTCTACCTCTACTCCATATCAACCTGCTTTTTTTTTCTTTTCTTTTTTTCTTCTAACTTCTGATAGTTTAAAATGTAATATATTAATGTGTTATGCATTGACATTTCACTAATGTGTATGATTGATTTGCTTTCTGGGTTTTATTCAGCGTAAGAAGAATGACTGGTACTTTTTAATTTTGATTTTTGTCTGTATGTATTCTGTATATGTAATTTTAAATGAAGTATTGTCAGCCTGTATGTTAAATGATCAATGTTCCTTATCTTAATAAACCGAAACTGAGTGAATTAATACAGAAATTTGAAAATTGAACATAAAAATGAAACAAAAAGAGAGAACATTGCCCCAAATGCCAAAGGAATGAATAATGTATTTTCAACTCTAACATCATAAACCACAACGCATGTATTCCGTGTGAGTCAAAAACGTTTTCACTCAAAAAATTGTCACTCATTTTAAAAGTGAGCTATGAACGAAAAGTTATCATACATGTTTTAAAACAGTATAACATACCACACACAAATGAAACCAACCGACTAAGGGTAAAACATTCTTTTATATCGTGTATAATAATTTACCACTCATTTTCTAGGTGTAAACTTTTTTGGACTCACATTGTACAAGAGTAGTTTTCGTGACGTAGTATTTCAATCACTTTGTAATGAAAAAAGGGAAAATTGAAATATAAATTATGATTTTGTTCCATAATTGTTATTATTATCAAAACTGTTACACGTATTCTATCTCGCTTTGATCTACAATCTCATTAATCGTTTGGCTCTCTTGCAACCCCAATGAGGTTATTTATGGCAGGTTTGTAATATTCCTGCGTTCCCTGTCCATATACTTTCCCTTTTCCTCTCTTCCCTCCTTCACTCCCTCCTACTTTTGTCTCTTCCATTTCTCTCGCTATCTTTATTTCAGTATCTATGATGATAATGTTAAACGTAGGTATATTGTTAGTACAACGCTGTTTGCATTTGTTAGGCCACTAGAGGCAAAATTCAATAAATGCTTTTAAAAGTCTTGATCAAAAAAAAAATATTCTGATGTTTTCAGTGTTGTGGAATAGCAAGCTTGAGTCTGAAATAAAAGTTGCCTTTCTCTGTCGAGATTAAGTAATCTAGTCTTACACCCATTAATTCATATACGTATTATGTGTGTGTGTGTGTGTGTGTNGTTTATGTAAAAGAATCGATATTGAATACCTTTATTTTATTCAATTGTATGTTATGGTTTCTTTTGCACATTTGGAGAAATAAAACAAAAATGTTTTTTTTTTAAAGTTTTTAGATCTGTGGGTGAATATATGTATGTTTACAATATCCGTTGTTCTCTGAAGATAAGCGTTATGTAATAAATATTTAGGGAACAAGCCTGTGACATTGCCTTTGGCCTTTGTTTGTCCATCCACTTTTTTTAGGGGGGGGGATTGTTTCTTACTATTATATGTCATTTACTGTATCTTTTCTTTTCCTTGAAATTATATACACCTTTATAAACCATTGCCATGTGTGTTGGTTGATTGCTTTGTTTAATTATCATTTTTCATACCGGCCTAATAGCATTTCTGCCATTATGGCAGTTTAGCATTCAATTAATTAAGTCCTGCCGGGTATCCATTTACTTCACGTTGGTCGACTGGGGCAAGCATGACGAATGTCTTCTTAAAAAGACATTTGTTGGGAAAGAAGGTAACTAAGGTTGAAAAGGAGAAAAATAAAGATAAAGAAAGAGAAAGCAATTAATTAGTAGACATGTAAAGGAAAAAGGAGAAACGAAGAGAGTAAGCATGAGACAGAAAGAAAGACAAAAGAGAGAAAGAGAGAGAGAGAGACTAATTATGTGTGGACAAATAAGATAGAGAAAGAGAGGATTTGGTTTATAAGTGTATCACATCGCTTCGTTTTACAGAGAAGATAAAGTTCATTAAATATATTTTCAATATTTTCATTGACAATAGGCCGATGCACCAAACTAAAGAGACTTTCATTGACATGTGAATGTCGGGGCGTTTCTCAGCTCATAGTATGATATGCTGTAGAAATCGGATTTCCCCGCTTTGGTTCAGTGAATCATTTTTTGCAGTACAGCAGTGTGTACTGAGGGCTTTAATAGGGACTTTTAGATTGAATGGACGAGAACACGACGAACGCCGACTGATCATGCGTGTCAACGTACTCAACTTCCCATGTTGACTACAATTAGAAATCTTTTAGATTGCACTCGACGATATACATGCATGCAGGTAGTAGCGTGCAAGCGCGCACGCGGCATACTAGTACCGTATTAAATTTAGGAAAATCAAGGTTGACGCATTCTCGATCGCCGACTGAGACGACGAGACGCATGCGCAGTGCCTTAAAATGACGGCAGTCAAGCTGTCGACGTGCAAATCTAAAAGTCCCTAATAGCAAATTGATGAACACGTTTTAAAAATAATTGCATATTTCAGTCAGATGTATATTCAAAAACAGCCATTGTTTTCTATCCATGTGTAACAACGCACTGCCTCTATAAAACTAAAAACAGAATATTTCCCAAAAAATATTCAATGAATTTAATTTTACATCCAACCACCTAAGGTGACAATGTGATAAATTATTATATTTTCGCTAACAATAATGAAAAACAAATGAATTGTATTAAATTGAATCGTTTCAAAGATACCACTTGTAAAGCGGTTATATTATATTTGCTAATGTTTTGCTAATGCTTGGTTGATTACGTCAGTTTAAACCTACGTTAATATTGCTTGCGACTCGCTTTAAAATTTGTAGTCGAGTAACAGTTTATTTCACAGAATCATACTGAACAGGAAAGCATTATAAAACAATGACGCATCATTGGATCTGCATTTACACATGCTATGAGTTTCGATTAGAGTTGTGCTGGGGCCAGACTTAGAGCAGAGACAAGTATTTCGCAAGGAAAAAGAATTTGATTTGTGCAAGGAACTCTTTGACTAGATTTTTAATGAAATTAAGTTTGCTTATTCACCAAAGCCATTGTTATGATCAGTGCAATGTATCAATACATTTCGCAACTTCTTTTGTTAAATATTTTTCTTTTTAGATTTATCATTAATTTTCGCCAGAAGCCTACCACTTTTTATACGGTCGGAATACGATCCGACGTTGTTCGTTATGTGGCAAATTCGCATCTTATAATATTTCATTTTGATATTCAAGCATGTAAACTCTTAATGATCGAGGATCTGAATAGTCAAATAACTGATACAATTTATATTACTTCAAGGGATTTAAAGCTTCTTTGTGGGATGAAAACAGAATCAGGCCCAGCATCGTAGTGATGTCGAACCAATAATGCGATTGTGTAGATTTTGAGACCGATTCGGCTTGCAGTCCGTTAGAAGGCTTAAATTCAGTATAATTATGATTGTTGGGATCCTTATCCTAATTTAGAAGCTAAATCAGGTACATAATGTTTTAGTCTAGATTTCAATATCTAATATTGCCAATTCTTTAAAAATTTGATCGCGTGACGGTAGTTTAGTATAGGATTTTCCGGCCAAATTCGCAAGTTTGTCATTGAAATTAATTTGTCTTGCGTTCAAATTCGACGGTTTTAGTGCAGTCAGGTATAACTCGGGTTTATATTCCCTTTTCTAGTTTTCAAATCTATAGAATTTTCGTTAGAATCTACGTATGTTTCATTCAAATTAATGAAAAATGTGCTCCTTTCGCTATTTGGTCATTCTATTTGGCCCAACACGATTTTCTGACAACGCGACGGTGTACTTTTAGCATTCTAATTCATTTGTAGCATTCAAATTAGCACTTTGTGCACTTAGATTGATGGTCAATATACATTTCTCGTTTGTTACACACTTGTTATAGCTCATTCTTTTTCTTTCAAGATTGTTTTTTTTTTTTCATGTGTATTTTATCATATTTCATTTTCTTGCATTTATGCACTTATACTTATTAGATTTATCAGATATTCATCAGCATTTAAGTTTGTTCGATTGTTAAGAAGAAAAAAGGGACTTGCATCTACGGACCTGATGGTCTCAGTATATTTGTAAATGATCATGTAAGGAAGTTGTTTGTCTTATGTTTTATCATAAATTTATCATAATTTCATTATAATTTCATTATGGAAGAAGGGTACAATATTGTGACTAGGGTAGGGACTAGAGTCAACAATTTGAACATGATTCATTATTTAGCCATGTCTTTAGCCATGTCTTTAGATATCGATCTGTTGGCGGGCAAGTAAACTATGAAACTCTTTAAGAAAACAGAGGGGTGTGCTGGGCATAAGAGACAATGTGAATTACTTTTGTAAAATTCCGAGTCTGTAGTAAAAAGGGGCGATTGAGGGTACCCCCACCTTTCCCGGGTATATGAACATGTCCATGCAGAAAGGCCATATCCCTTGATTTCGCCCCCTTCTTTACTTTATGTCTGACTACACCCATCTGCATTGTCCTGAAAATAAATAAATGGAATAACAGCATAGACCCTAATGGAAAATCTTGCATTTGACTGCATTATTTAAAAACTGTAAAAGTTTGTTGCAATCCTCCCCCTAACATTTCTAATTTGAATAAAAATATTACGAATACGAATAACAGGTGTTAATTTGAATGATACAAATTACGCTCCGACAAGTGAATATTAATTTGAATGCTAGTTGAGCAGTTTCTAAATTGAATGACAGATCTATGAAACCCTTCGACCAAAATCCTAAATGAAATACAAAAACTGAAAAATTGAAAGAGAATTGGCATGGCAAAGCCGATCTGCGCTAACTTAAAAGCAAAGTAAATGAATTCGAATGACAAACACGCGAATTTGGCCGGGAAATCCTATATATGATAAGTTTCACAATAATGTCTATGCTTGCAGGCTTCAAGGTCTCGATCAGCAACTAGGTAAATTGATATGGATAGCGGGTTTTCCCAGCCCATTTTCTAAAAATGGTTATTATACGACATGTTTTCAAAAAGACCGTTGGAAAGCAGGACCGCACGTACAGTTATTTACGGGTTTGTAACTCAGTCTTCCATGACTGCCAGCAAATTAGAGGATGGTATTCCCCTTAGACGGGTAAACACCTTTTGTGAGCTATCATTGAGTTTCAAAGTCCACTAACGGCAATCAATTATTACCCGTAATACTTATGAACATAACACTTTGAACTCAACGAAACTCTAGTGCAAGCTTATATCCATAAATACATATCATTAATCGTTGTGTGCATACATTGAGTAAAAAGCACACAACGTTGGAACGATTATTGTTACCTGTTATTCAAAGAAACCTTGCATGCTTTTACATTTATGATCATAATGGTCCAAGTTTTCTATTTACAATGAAGATGTAAGTGGGTTACCTATTTATATAAACCATGTTAATATGATCGCAAATACTTTTGACAATTCATCGTTTATCCCTCTAAAAATCGTATTTACATAACGTAATACGTCATTGGCAGCACTGTTAATACATTCCAATAGGTGATGGACAAATCCTATCAAAATTCCATTCAGGATGATTTTTCCAACGGTGTTGAGATCGAGTTTCTTTTTCATAATCTTGTTGATTCAACAGTTACATATTTGTGTACGCATGTACTCCACAACCATCATCATGTATAGATTTATCACGATCAATCACTTTTCCACAATCTTCTTTGCGTTTTCATATCATTAATATTCCAAAATTAGCATTTTCAATGAGTATGTATTTTGCCTCCTGAAGTTGTTGTGTTCGGTATACCCGACCCCTTAGTCAGGGGCCAATGTCGCTATTCATAATGATCGCTATTCAAATGGTCCGCTATTCATAAGGTCAACTATTCGTAAGGACCGCTATTCATAATCAAAGAAGAGGGTCGGTATTCAAAATATTAGAAGAGGGTCGCTATTCATAATACAAAATCGGGATCGTTATTCATAAGGGTCCCTATTCATAATCAAAGAAGAGGGTCGGTATTCGTAACACAGAAAGAGGGTCGCTATTCATGATACGAAATGAGGGTCGCTATTCATAATGCAAAATGAGGGTCGCTATTCATAATGCAAAATGAGGGTCGCTATTCATAATAGGAGAAGGGGTCGCCAATAATAATAGGAAAGGGGGTCGCTATTCATAATACGACGTTAGGGTCGCTATTCATAATAGGAGTAGGGGTCGCTATTCATAATAGGAGAAGAGGGTCGCTATTCATAATACGACGTGAGGGTGGCTATTCATAATAGGAGAAGAGGGTCGCTATTCATAACAGGAGTAGAGGGTCGCTATTCATAATACGAAATGAGGTTCGTTATTCATAAAAGGAGAAGAGGGTCGATATTCGTAACAGGAGAAGAGGGTCGCTATTCATAATAGGAGAAGGGGGTCGCTATTCATAATACGACGTGAGGGTCGCTATTCATAATAGGAGTAGGGGTCGCTATTCATAATAGGAGAAGAGGGTCGCTATTCATAATACGACATGAGGGTGGCTATTCATAATAGGAGAAGAGGGTCGCTATTCATAATAGAAGAAGAGGTTCGCTATTCATAATAGGAGTAGGGGTCGCTATTCATGATAGGAGAAGAGGGTCGTTATTCATGATAGGAGTAGAGGGTCGCTATTGATAATACGAAATGAGGTTCGTTTTCATAATAGGAGAAGGGGGTCGCTATTGATAAAAGGAGTAGAGGGTCGCTATTCATAATACGAAATGAGGGTCGCTATACATAATAGGTGGGGTAGGCCACATGGTCCCAAACATTTGAAGAAAATTTATTGAAAACTCACATTTTTGAAGAAAGAATGGCGTACCTAAATAATGATCGTGTCCCATCATTCCGGTCACCAGTCCCCCCCCC
>BEXV01001761.1:64146-80139 GCA_003118195.1 Hemicentrotus pulcherrimus
CAGTCTGGCACCACGCCCTCCAACATCAAAACCAGACGGCAACCGCAGACACGTCAATCTAGCACCACGCCCTCCATCATCAAAACCAGACGGCAACCCCAGATGCCAGATGGACTGAAAGCAGAAATATTTTTCGACAATTTCTTTTGTTCAGTTGAGCTAATCCAGTACATGAGTTCCAAGAACTATGAGACCTTAGGAACAATACGGAAAGATCGGTTGAGGAACTGCCCTCTGAAGAATGAGAAAGAACTGAAGAAGGAGGGACGTGGAGCACTGGATCATAAGACTGATGTCAAAGCTGGAATTACAGTTGTTAGATAGGTTGATAACAAGGTCGTCACCTTAGCTAGCTCCCTCATGGGGGTAGAGCCTATGGGGTCAGTGAAGAGATACGACAGAAAGGAAAAGAAGAAAGTAGACATCCCAACGCCAGCAGTAGTGAAACACTACATTACACATATGGGAGGTGTGGACCAAAAGTACATAATGCCAATCTGGCACCACAGCCTCCAACATCAAAACTGGACGGCAACCGCAGACACGCCAGTCTGGCACCACGCCCTCCAACATCAAAACCAGATGGCAACCGCAGACACGTCAATCTGGCACCACGCCCTCCAACATCAAAACTAGAAGGCAACCGAAGACACGCCAGTCTTGCACCACGCCCTTCAACATCAAAACCAGATGGCAACCACAGACACGCCAGTCTGGCACCACGCCCTCCAACATCAAAACCAGACGGCAACCAAAGACACGTCAATCTGGCACCACGCCCTCCATCATCAAAACCAGACGGCAACCCCAGACACACCAACAAGTTCATTAGAACAACTCAAAAGAGAGGGAGGCAACGTCGAACAACAAAACCTTCAGGTATGATAACGTCATTGATAATAAGTGACAGATAGGAATGGATGCTAACTATTTTAAAGGGCAAAACACACACAAAAGACTGGGAGAGGGGAGAAGAAAAGAAAGATGAAGGAGAAAAAAGGTTATGAAATAGGCAACACATATTAAAATTGTTTAAACTAACTAAAATTTCCATACAAAATGCAAATCAATTTTTATCAAACTAATATCGAAGTTTGGTGTCATGGTAGAAATATCATTATTGCCAATTTGAAGAAGAAAATATGATTGATTTAACCCTCTGCAAAAAAAAAAATATCCTTCGATATTTAATGGAGATATACTAGATATTAATGATGAACCATCCTTTCATTTTGCAGACATACATACAGTCCAAGCAGACTGTTGCAATAAAGCCTCACCCTCCTGCACAGCCCAAACAGGGTCACCTGCTCCACAAGCGTCCTCAATTCAGCAACACCGAAAAGATCTATCCCACCACCAATCACAGTAAAGACGTTAAGATCATGGGCCATCAGGATGACCAATCTATCGAGGATGAGACCACCGACTACATGCACAGCGAAGAGATCTACATCTTCGACATGGACCTTGGTGAGGATGAAGCCTGCAAAAGTCACCTGCGAGGTAGCCTCTTGTCGATGCCCTCGCGCTGTTGGAGTCTCTAAATTCCGACGAGCGAAGCGAGTCAGAGAAACCGAGGCGCTTGCGCCGAGGGCCTCTTGACAAGTGATCTGAATTTCTTATGTTTTTCATTGTTTGCCGAATATTCCGACCCAAGAGAAGTCGGTGAAAGTCATCCAATCAGAGAGAGAGCGACTATGACGTATTATTAAATATTCATGAGTGATCGTGCATATGCATATCCATAAACTTTCGTTAAATCCAAAATGGCGATTCACTTTAGTTCCGCGACGAACGATGATGATATCTCGAAGAGCATCGAATACGCGGCCAGAAAGTTAAATATTGACGGTTTTAAGGATTTACAGAGGAATGCAATAAAATTTGCACTAAAAGGACAGGATGTTTTTGTAAATCTTCCTACTGGCTACAGGGAAAGTGACATCTTTCATGCCCTACCGCTCTGTGCCGATTTCCTCTGTGAGAGTAGTGAGAGTGAGACTGCTTCTTCGCAAGAACCTAGGGCAAGTCCCCTTTCTTCCTCCGGCACTTTGCCTGGCAGTGAAGGGCCAGGTCAGTGTGACACTGATGTAGTTTCATCCTCCTCGGCCTCCAGCATTTTACTTGTTATCTCCTCTTTGGTGTCTCTAATGAGAGACCAAGTGAAGTCGCTCAAAGATCGTGGACTTCAAGCCATCTATCTTGGGGATGCTTCGTCACAAGATGTGACTTTAGAAGGTAGGGTAGATCTATTAGTAATGCAGTAAACAATAGCAATAACGTTAAGAATACCTCAATATTAGACATAAAACTAATAGGCCTAGACCTACTACTACTAGTACTAGACTAGTAATCAGGTAATTTATCTAGACCTAGATCTGGGTAGACTCTTGTCGATGCCCTCGATCGCGCTGTTAATCAACTAAACAGCGCAGCAGTCTTCGATCCACACTCTTTTCAGTCTTTACTGATGCGACAGCATTATCATCTGGAATATCCTTATTCTCCACATGTCATAACATAGATAAAAAACGGTTTTAATGAAGTTTTTAAAGAAAAAGGAAGCGTTCGCGTTATGATCAAATCGTGGAAGAAGTGTACACATGCGTGCAGAATAAATCTCAGCTGTTTCATGCAGGTTACATAAGTTCGTGCATAAAATTATGTCAATAAATATAAGTTAGTCTCAATCTGTGTTCGTATTATCATTTAATATCTCACACTCACGTGTATATACTAGTACAGAGCACGTTCCGCAAGCTTCGCTTCACTTGCAAAAATGCCTTAATTGTAGGCTAAGCAGTCTTTTGAGGACTGGTGAAGAGACGCGTCTATTGTTGCACGGGAACTTTTATTTCCCATTTGTGTGATTATTTGTCAATATATGATAGGTTATGTTAACGAACTGTAGTTTTTGTGTACAATTATCCTAGTTTACATATTTTGTTAATTATTAAAATTTATATTATTTCATAATATACGTGCGGTTTAAAATATTAGTAGCGTGATACTTGACTCCCCCCACCCAAAATAATAGACTATTCCAAAGCTCATTGAGATTTCATTGGCCATTTTGCTGGGCAATCGTGCGGTGATTACATTATTCACGTAAACATGCATAATTCAGTAGGAGATCGGGTCTCATGAATATATAATTCAGATCACTTGTCAAAGAGGCCCTCAGCGCAAGCGCTTTGGTTTCTCTGACGAGCGAAGCGAGTCAGAATTTAGACTAGTTTCTACAGTTAAGATACATTTTATATCCAACTTTGAAAATATATAGACTTATTACGGTATTTTAAACAATAATGTTAAACAAACACTTTACGATTGAGGAAAAAAAGGAACCACTTCTAAAGTGAAATTGACATTGGGAGAGCAGCTCTTGAGAGGCATGTCAGCTCTTTAAGGAGCGTCGCTCTTCTGAGGGAGGGCAGTTCTTGAGCAGGAATGTAGTTCTTTAGGAAGAATGTTGCTCATAATAATGGCTGCAAGAAATCGAAAAACAGATTGAAGAACAAATGAATTCTATCAAGAATTCACAATGTCCATTTACAGTATGTATTTCTGTGATATATATTTTGTGAGTAATACATTGCATTATGTCATATGTGTAAAATGCAAAGCTCAGTACAGTAACAGGGAACATGTGTTTTTTCACACTGAGGTAACATCTTTGGAATGCCCTCAATTGATGATTATTATAGAGAAAAATGTATGTGTGACTATATCTTTTCCACCAAAGCAATTGTATACATATCATACCACTTTACCTTTTTTTAATTGAACTCTTCCAAAACTTAATATTTGGGCCTTCTTATCATTAATATTATACAACATTATCATGGATATCACAGTGTATATATATCCTCTGTTCATGCATGAATGTTTTTGTGTGCAACATTAGCCTGTGGGAAAGTCATGAAAAGTCTTGGAATTCATACTTGGAAAGTCACTGAAAGTCATGGAATTGTATTGGGCAAAAAATGTGTGAACCTTGTTGTATGTATGTTTGTTAGTTAGTGGGATCGCGAATTTAACAACACATGAATATGCTGCAGAAGCCGTCAATCACAAAAATATCAATATGCAAAAATATTGGCGTATACACTATCACATTGAAAACTGTAAACATCCCTGATCGGGGGGATTGCCTTGATTGTGAATGCTTTTGCATTATGATCTCATCAATGTCCAATAGATAGATAGATAGCTTTCACAAATTCCTTAATGCACATGAATGTTTCTTGTTTTGTCTGCAGTGTGAGAGTGACCCTGTCAACTCGGACCAAGCCAGCAAACCAGCGTGACTCACATCACGCCAGACGTTGTCTGCAGCTACAGGAAACTGTGGTAGTCAACAGAGATCCAGTGACATTTGCCATCTGGAACGCCAGATAAGTGAACAATAAAGCGCACATGTTCTGTGACCTCATGATTAATGATTGAATAGACATCCCAGCTGTGACAGAGACCTGGTTCATGGGCAATGATCGCCACAACATCCACCTAGACCAGATATCATCCACCCTTCAGAACTACGACTTACTTCATATGCCAAGAGTGGGTCGTGTAGGAGGTGGTGTAGCTATATGCATCAAACAATCCATTCAAGTCAAGAGGCTTGAATCGCTCAGAATCTTCACATCATTTGAATATACAGTGGATCCCAGTTAAAAAAAGATGTGAGAATTATAATAACTTAATCCCAATTATTATGAATAGATGACTAACAGAATTGCCAGAAGACTTTATACATAGCTAATCGTCAACGAAAAGAAGTGGTGAGTAAAAATGAAGATGATTGCTAGTATTAAAGGTATGTTTTCATTTCCTATTTCACCAAGCAATTAACGACGGATCAACGAGTATTTCTGGTAACAGAATGGGGGACGATCTGGGAGCCTTCAGCGAGTTCCTGAAGCTTTCCGGCATCGCTTTCGTGATTCCAGCCAAATCAACTATTTGGCGGAACATTAGAAAATACCAAGAGGAGGGTACTAGCCTGAATGAACAAGGGCAGGTCGGGGAGAAGGAGGACAGTAAGATCCCCCGACAACATCAACAACGCATGTTGGAAGAGAACCCAAGGGTATCCACCAGAAGGAACAGCATGGAGATATCAAAGTCATCATTCCAATGCATTGTCAGGAACGATGTCCAGTGGTATCCCTACCAAATGATGTGGTATCCCTACCGGATCAGAAAACTGCAGACAATTCAAAATTCAGAGGCGAGATTATAGTGACCCGAACTAGAAAATATGAATCATGCACTCTTGCACTACGAAATCTACATTGGCTTCCTGTCCACTCTCGTATTTTAAAATTTCATAATCCAATCCTGTTGAAACATTTCCAAAACTTTGTATTACCTTTAAGATCAAGCTCAAAAGCATTATTCATTGTTCCTCCCATTCCCACCGCAACTAAAAAATTCCATGAGCGTTCTTTTACACTTCCAGATTCCATGAGAAATTACAATGATTTAAACAAGTTTAAGATTTCTCATGATTTTATGACTGGAAACCACTCACTAGAATGGCAGCTCATGGTCTCAATTTGCGTAAAAAGTGCAAAACAGAGCACCAAGTGCTACTCCGTGATCACAGAATTGTGATTCCGCGAGAAAGTTTGGTTTCCAGGTATCGACAAGCCCGTGGAAGAAAAGATCAGTCAATGTATTCCATGCCAAGCAACAAGCAGTTCAACTACGCGTGGACCCATCCAAATGTCAGCACTTCCAACACATCCTTGGAAAGAAGTCCTTTTCCTTTTTATTTGGTGGGGGAGGGGTGATTCCACTATCGTATTTGCTAAATTACTACTCTTGGTACTTTTATGAAAATCTTTTTTTCTTCTTCTCTCTCAGTATGTTTGTTAACAAGACCTGGGAGAAGAAGATGGCCAAGGCAGGCAGCGAGGGAGCTAAGGGAGAGGGCCATGAGGAAAGGACCCATCACTCGTGGAGGATGCCTGACGTACACGTAGGTTAATAATAGATTCGCGTACGTGCGTTTGGTGGGCGGTGACATACTTGCTATGACGTCACTCGTAAACGATTAAAAAACAAAGCAGAACATAACATTATGCTAATATAATTACCTCACTCTTTACCCCCCATCCAATCAAATACAAGTAAAATTATGGAAAGGAAAGTTCCCCTACCCCCAAATGAATATTCATATTGCCGATTTGATACATGGTTTTCAAATAATTATTGAAGATAACTTGATGTATATTCAAATTTTAATGGACCATAATTTTGGCAAAAATCACGAAAATTGACATTTTGTTGTAAGGTTCTAGAAAACTGATTTTACTACGTAATTTTTCGTGAGAAATTACATGAGATCCCGTGATGCGCATGCGCGGTCAATTCGTTTTGCAAATGGCGGTCAGACAACATCGACTGTGATTCCTCGCAGTTTTCTTCCGTTTTTATACCTTATAAGACTTTTTTGCCGTTCGCCACAGTTTGTGATTGAGTTTTTATTTATTACTCCTACTCCTCTTCGATTTTGGGAGTTACTCCGTCATTTTCCGACTATGAAAGAGAATTTTTCATTGACGGAGAAAACAGCAGCGGCTTTGTTTTTTAATCGTTTACGAGTGACGTCATAGCAAGTATGTCACCGCCCACTAAGTGAACAAAGCAAACGTACGTGCGTAGTGGTTGTGGCAATCAATTATGATTGTACCTAAAACAAGAGGGGGCACGTGTCGAAACATGGGGCGAGAGTGGCGAGACACCGGGAAGCTTTTGGAAAGAGGGATAAACAAAGGTGGGCTGGGCATGAGGGGAAATGGGTAAACATAATGGTAGCAGTAGGAAGACGGAAGTAAATGCAGCAGTTAAGATATTGATATGACACTCCATGGGTTCATGCCCTATATATTTATCTCTATGCCAAGTCCCAAGGGTTTCTGTCATTCTGCACCAGGAAATCACAAAAAATTCAGATGTATAAAAAAAAACCAAAGCTTCATATTAATAAGACATGAAAACTGTAGTAAAAATTTGCAGTGCAGTATAAAAACATAGATTACAAATCTGGAATGTTAAACCAAAGTACTTTATGCTTGATAAGTGAAATTAACGCTTTCCTCATGATGGCGATATTGGCGCTATGACGGCTGCTACTCCTATGTGGTCGGATGCTGCCTTGTCGCCACGGACACCATCGTCTACCAAGGATGCTTCGAGGAGTTTAAAATCATCTGTCAGACGGACATAGACAAAGTCAATCTGAAATAGAGGATGAAGCAGATGGGGTAATTTGATAGATGCAGGAAGCAGAAGGCTAGGTTACAGTGAAAAACACACTGTTACTTGGATAGAAAATTCAATAGAGACCATGTGTATAGGAAAGTCACCACCCATGAACGTTAAGAACCCACTCCACTATTTGTAATAAAAAAAGGGTAGGTGAAAACCCTAGCGTAGTGGTGCTCCTGCACATCCACACTACAAATGTCATTCACTGTTCTGGCGGCATTCCTGCATGAGACACCTTGTTATTTATTACTGTAGTACGGGCTTTGTGCGAAGGTTATGTCTTTATCCTATAATAACTTATTTTTTAAAATTGCAAGACGGCGACCTATATCGAATTTGTATAGGGTTTTGTTAGGGTTTTTGTGTTTTCGTTAGGGTATTCAGGTAATTAAATATTATCTGAACACGTTCAATGTTAACTGTTGTGTATGGTTATGTATGTATTTATAATATAATATAATAATTTATACTATATTTATTTGCAAGTAAGCCCACATTTATTTGCATCTTATTTATATGAGGGGAATGCATATTACAAGCTTTGCTTTTTAGCTACCCCTCCATTTTCAACATTATTTTGCCAATCATGCTTGTTGTCCAATTTATTAATTATATTGATTAAGTCCAATCCATTATCGTAAATCATCGTATATAAACATTGTTATTTTTGCATGAAATAATTTGTACACCTATGTTCTTATTGAAAATGAAAACCAATAAATGAAATGAAAATGAAAAGTTATTTCATGAGAAACTGTAGGGTCACAGTGATTAAACTTGCTTTTCCTCTCCTAGGTACAGATGACGAGATAGTTTAATGATCATAATGAAGATAAAACTAATAATAATAACAACAACAATAATAACGATACTACTACTACTTCTAATAATAACAGTCGACAACAAATTCAAAGACAGACATAAAATACACAGACTCATAACAGAAGTACATCTCTTCATATCTCAGGGAAGAAGAATGTAAAAGTTATCTTTTGAAAGTGGCGAGAAAAGTTACTTCTCTCATCCGCAGAGGGATGTTATTCCAAGTTTTTAATGCAGCAAAGAAATGGCAATGAACTCACCCTCTTGCTCATGTGTTCCTCTAATGAACTGAAGGTCAGTCCAAGGTCACGAGGCTCATCACGTTTGTAAGTTCCTGGCACATTTGGTCTGTTTACAAAAAGATGTATAATATTAATAACAACAACAACAACCACATAATACCAAAACCAACACCACAAACATCCCTCCCAATAAAAACAATAAAAGGGATTGTCCAGAATACTGTGCAGTCTTCAAGCTGCAAGTCTGTTAAAATACATACAGCATGTATTTGCTATTAATTCTTATATCTCAAGAAATATAGAGATGCTACATGCAAGAGCTGTTCACCGACCTTGGTTCACTGTGAAATACTTTCCACGCATCCACCAAGCCTTCTGTTCGATGTCCAAGCAGTTCAATCTCGCCTCTTAAAAATCTGAAATGTGATGGCAAAGAAAAGAAATTTATGGGTGGTCATTACTAATCTCAAAGTGTCATACTTGAAATAAAACATTTATGTGTGAAACAAGTACACATAATTGCCAAATGTGCCAGACATCATTAATGTTTATTTCTATTTTTATGTATTGATATTGATTCCACATTTCAATTCCATCAAGCCTTAAAATTCACAGCTGCATGTAACTGCTGCTTCTCCAGGGAGGGGCGTGAATTTTTGCTGTGATGCTTCACGTGTCTTGGCATAAAACAATGTAAAACAAATAATGCCACATTTCCGATACAAACAGGCCAATCACAATGTGAAAATGCCACATTCATAGATATCCTTATAATTCACAGCTCATTGCTTTTTCCTCAGCACTCACTTCATCGAGTAAGGTTTGCCGTTACACCATGGATTCTTTCGACAGGGTTAGTTTGCCCTGACTAGGGACCATTCGGGATCTATTCATAAGTATGACGGATAGAGCATGAGTGGGCCCTTTGCAGGACAATCTATCCCTGTCGAAAGAATATGTGGTGTAACCGCAAACCTTGCGCAAATCTATCATCACCCTGAAAGCATTACACTTACTTCATTGGCGCTTCATGGGGCTCTGAGTTGAGGTCTCCCAGGAGTATTGCTTGACCAGGGAAACGCTGCATGTAACGCCATATCTCTACCACACTCCTCTCCCTGGCAACCGCGCTTAGAGACAGATGACTCACAAATACATGAACCTGGATGGATTTGCAAGAAAATAGAGGAATATTCGATTTATAAGTTAAATTATTGTACCATGTTGCAGAGGCCAAGATCTGAGAGGGAAGATATTTTATCGTCACCACCATCGTCATCAGCATCTTCCTCCTCCTCCTCATCATCATGAAGACCTGACCCTTGTACACGAGACGGCCATAGTAGCCATCGGGCGATGGAAGATCTTAATTTAATTTAATTTAAGAACTGTACATTATGCTTAATCAAAGGAGAAAAGAACGCACGATCATCATCATCATATTCATAGACACCATCATTATCATCATTATTTCCTCAAGTATACATATTTTTCATTGGACACTTCTCATGCCAGATAAAGGACACTTTTATTTGAGCAAAGCAGAAACATAGAACCTGTATGGTTTATATATGTCATTTGAACTTGTGGATATTTGAGTGGAAAAATAAATAAATCAAATCAAATCAACATGACTCACCACTCCCAAGGCAGGATGGTCTATCTCGGCATGGAGACAAATGCGCTGGTGACCATCTTCCTCATCACTCGTGTTCCTGAACAACGAACCGTGAGAAATGACAGTGAATATGGCTGCAAGTTCATTTTGAATGCTCAATCGTGAAATGCATTTCATATGGAAAATAATGAATTCTGGTAATTTTAAGTAAGGGCATGAAAGATTATGTAAATGTATGGGATTTCTCGAAAAAGTGAGGTCAAATTTTGTCAGCATATCTTTAACACTATGATCGTGTGTGGCCTCACTTCTAAACAATGCAGGTAAAACTTTCATTATATGACTGATTGTTTAGCATATATTTTTGCATAAAAGACATACATAATACAAAACTTGAAATACAAAGGAAGTGAGAGAAGCACGGACAGAGAGAGAGAGAGGCAGAGAGAGAGAGAGACACACACACACACACACAGATTGACAGAGAGCACAAATACATACATGCATGTACATACAGAGAGACAAACATGGAGGCAAAGGAGAAAGAGACAGGGAGAGAAGGACAGAGAGAAACATATTACTGAGGGAAATACATCTTAAAAAAGAAAAAGAAAGAAAGAGTGGGAAAAGGAGGGGGAAAAAAAGAAATTAGAGGAGATAGAAAGAGAAGGACCTCCTGAAATTATGAACATTAAGAAAAAAAAATCATGTCTTCACCTCGACAGCATAATATAGTCATGGGAGAGGATATGATACTTGGAGAACAGAGCCAATCCTTCTTCTGATCTGCCAAGGTGCCCTTTCCAAAATGTATTGGCTGGTTGATAGATGAACTGGAATGAGAAGAGGGTACATATTAGAGGAAGAAAACAAGAGTGAGACAGAAGTAGGTGAACAGAATGAGATGGAGATAAAGAGGGAGACAAAAAAAAAAAAGAGAGAGAGAGAGAAAGAGAAATAAAGAGGTAGGGGGAGAGAAAGGAAGGAGCTGCATGTTCTAAATATTGCTCTCTTTATAGGAAGGTCATCTGTCTATAAAATTTTGTTTTCCCCTGAATACAGCTTCCCATTAAGAAATGCTGTAATTGAACCTATATATAATACCACCTGTCTTTAGAAACAACATTTGTAATCTCCCTTCAGTGGTCTTTGTATAGTTTTTACTGTACTGTCTTACTTGGTAGCCTTTTAGATGATCTGCAAAATGGGATACCTGAGCTGGACCACATAATGAGCTGTACCGGTAGTCAAAACGCACCTCTTGTAAACCTATGATGTCACTGTTGGAGTCTACAAGAAGCTGGAGCAAAAATGAATGCAATACAAAAAATATGTAAATGAACAAAGGAACATAGGAAGAAAAATTAATTGGGATACATCTAACTGGGGGGGGGGGGGGAAGAAAAAATTTTCAAGGACATCTTAGAAGGGAAGAAGGATGGTAAACAAGGAAGAGGACAACCAAGAATTGAGATGGTGTCAGATCACATGACAACAATAGAGAGGGGTGGAGAAAGCTCTGGTGTGTGGACTTGGCCTTGGCCTTGGCAGAACATCTGAGAGAGAAAAAGGTAACAAACTGTAAAACATGCTTTTTGCATTTTTCTGGCTAGTTTGCTTATACAGTGAAACCTGTCTATAAAGACCACCCAAGGGAGACAAGAAAAGTGGTCTTTATAGGCAGGTTCCTTTAGTACATGTTTCAAGGAAAACAAAAAAAGCAGTTTTTGTAGATGGGTGGTCACTAAAGCAGGTTCATTATATGCCTCCTCTCAAGGTCCTGAAAACTGAAATGTTATGTCTACATCCTCTTTCATAGGAGAAACGTAAAGGGGAGAAAAAGGAAGTAGCTACATGGTTTTAATTTTGTCTAGGAAGGCCATCAGTCTAAGGTTTACCGGTAAGTTTCCCCCCAATAGGGCTTCCAATTGAATAATCTGTTTCGGGAGACTAGTCCCATTTGGAAAAGCAGCGATGACCATATATGTGATTATGATGCTATTATTCTCCAGCCCCATACACATAATAGAGTTTCATTTTCCCCTTTCTTTCAAGGAAAACATTTCTTTTACATACCTTCCCCATGTGGGCTTTTCTTGGAGGGTAGAACTTTGTATTGGATTCTCCCTTAGACTTTCCGTTGAAATTCCAAATGTTATATGTTGTAAACCTTCCAATTATCTCATCAGTCTCCACTATCCCACTACTGCCTCCTTCTGCTTCCTCTTCCTGCGGCTTTGTCCATACATTATGAGAGCTTCCATCCTTGCACTCTGATTGGCTGTCCAGAGTAACCTTGCCCTCTGATTGGTCTAAGGTTTTGGCTGTCATGGCAGCACCCTCAGAGCTGCAGCTCTCTGATTCGGCAACACAACTCTCTTTGGAATCTGATGCTGAAGTGCGCTTGGAGTATGTGTGGGAGTACACATGGAGTTGTTTCTCTCTGTCTTTATTGATGGTGAATCTGTGATTGTAGCTTTCCGGCTGTGAGGGCCATGAGAGAGTGAAGGTGAAAGTGATGCCCAGGATTGCCTGTCTGTTCTGAACCTGAAGACCACCGGGTCCCTTGGACACTTCCTCATAGATGAAGGGGTTCGTGCCATCCTCGGTGAAGTGCAGTTTCTGGAGTGGAACAGAGCATGGAAAGTAAACAACAGATAAGCTCAAACATATTCGATTCAGTTTCTGTGAGTCAGAAAGTGCGAGAAATGTAAGACAACTTTGTGAGGGGTTGGCGACCAATGAAACTCAATTGTGACTGGTTGGAGACAACAATGAGAATGTGACATTCCAAGCGTGAGACAGGTGCAAACTGCCCCGGGACAGCTGGGAGCACAACAAAATAGTTAATCGATCAAAAATAAATTGTGAACAATTTGGGACATAACTAAGACACTTTGTGACTAAATTGCGATTATAACAAAATAAGCATGACAAGTATGCTATTATCTCCACACAAATTTTTGCCAAAATTTGGCCAAAAGTTCTTGCAATATACTCAAATGTATCATAACAAACAAAATTGTTATATTTTCTAGCAATCTTGTGTCTCCAACTAGTCACGAGCTGTTGCAGCACCGTGAGATAATAGCTTTTAAAAGGCATAATATCTTTAAGTCACAACAAGGCTCTTTTACAAATATCTATTATCTAGCCTGATTTCGTGTGTCTATTATGTTTGTATACATGTCTGCTATGAACTTTGAAAATAGTCATATACAGAATATGAGTGCTAAACAGAATACATCATGAATTATTGCAGCTCATCAGTCATCACATAGACAGGGATTTTTTGAAAGCTTAATTGGTCACATATTATTCTTCAAATTGGCACAATAATAACTGTTCTTTCGATGACACATTGTTCTAATAAAACACAATGTCTCTGAAAACAATATATGAGCATGTGAATTTGTCACAAATAACTGTTTTCCCTCTCTTTCCATGTATCTGATATATTTTGATTTTTGAGGACTCTGGATCAAAAGCTACTGAGCCTAACCACACAACGTTGAATGCTTGCCTTGAAAGAGTAAACTTTAATTATCTGATGCATATTACTCACTAATTTCTTAGGTTCAAGGATCTGCCATGGGGTAATCTCACTTTGTTCATTCAATGGCATGGACTGTGGATGCCGCTTCAATGCATAATCTGCTGCAAACTGAATCAATGAAAGGAAAACTACATCTTATCATGTGGGCAGGAAGAAATGAGCACTCAAGAGTGACAATCAATATTCATTCAAAACAGTATTAATACGGAGAAAGTTACCCTGTTTAAATAAACCGAATAAATAAATTAAAAAAAAAAAACCTTTGACATTATTCTCAAACAGAACAGCAGTATCCTCATTCTAAGTTCTGTATTCAATCTGTACATTTCATGTCAGAGAACGCTGCATGTGTACATGTATTAGCATACACGAGAATTATAATGTTATTCATCAATGACCTGTAAACTGCCNAGCACATCACTGCCTAACAAAAAAAATATTAATAAATACAAATGAAATATAACTACCGGTAAACAAATAAATAAAATAAAATTGAAATGCACAAATAACTAAATGAACTAGAATTAGGAAGTCCTTTATCTTGAGGAATTTTTAGTTGAATTTTGTACAGACATACCTGTTTTAAAAAATGTGTTATGCCTTGTTTGGTAAATCCATTATCCTGGGCCATATCTGCTATTTTTGTGATATATCTCTGTAGGTGATTTATTTGTTTCACTGCCTATGTTGATTATGATAAAAATACTGAGGAAAAAAAAATGTCAGAAAACTGCATGTGAATACAAGGAGTGCAAGTTAGTTTTGCATACCACTCCTCCACAGTAGTTACTTTCAAGTATGTCTAGTTCCTCTCTGATGATATGATACTGAACAAACAAAGATTCAAAGAATCCAGTAATTTTTGCTACCTTTGCAACTGCTTCAATATCTGTATCATCAGCTGGCAGAGAAACCAGATTGTTCAGTATCCCTCCATAGGCAAGTCCATTGCTTAGTGTGTTGTCCTTTTCTGTTTATAGAGAGGGAAAGAACAAATCTTTAAAAATCTAAACAAATCAGAAAACCGATTTAAATCGGGTTTTTATCAGGCCTGTATTTTACACCTCTTCCCAGAACTCAACCTTCTCTTTAAGTGAGTGAAGGTTACGATACGTTTTTTGTGTGATTGCTGATCTGATCGTGCTCAGTAGTAAAGTACTACTGAAGCTTCAAGAAAATATGCAGATTAAATGAGAGTAAGTCCTTTGATCTCATTTATACATTATATGAGGATATATATTCTGTTTCCAATCATCACTTTTTCTAAATCAAGCTGTATCAAGTGTAGATCTAAACTCTATGTCGAGTCAAGATGAAGAAAGACAGAGGGCAAACTTTTTGCTGCATTCCAGCAAAAATTCCCTATAGGCCTAATGATTAATCCTCCCAAGCCTCATTATGATTGTTGTATTAGTGTTACCGTCTGTGGATGGGGAGGTTGACATAGTCTATGTCAGTTTTATTTAAGAATTCCCAATCCCAGACAGTTATTTCTGTTTCATACACTCAGTCAAACACCCATGCATCTCCAACAATCACATGCCCTGAAACTTGGCACAAAGTTTCAATCAAAATTAAAAAATTCAAGAGGAGCAGCTGGGCAAGAAATCCATAATTGCATGTTGTTGTGTTTCCCCTACACAGACACAAAACACCTTCTTCCACAAACTCAAAATGTCAAATTAATCGAACAAAAAAGAAAATCGATTAGGCCTAGATGAGAGATCTAGACTATTCTGAATTAAATTTAAAGAAGCTAGCGCTAGACTGAGTCTAACGTTTGAGTCTACTGTCTAGACCTAATCTAGATCTAGATTCTAGTTTCTAGTTTTTTTTTCTTCAAGTTCCACTTCATATTTCAGTTAAGCAAATTGACTAGAACTTAGAGGTCTGATCTAGACCCTAAATACAAGGTGTATCGAAATCATAGCAAGAAGCAAGGGTGTTAACTGTAGGCCTATAGGCATATTCTTCAATTCGTGGTTGTAAATAAATAAGGCGAAGTTAAGTCTTTGTCAAAATCCGCTTAGAATCTATCTGTACGTGGCACACATGGAACGACAATTTCACGCGGAAAGACCGTGCACGTATCGCCTGAGCTCCAGGCGCGCCGAAGGGTCCAACTGCTGATAAAACATACGGTACCTGATTCTTTCATGGCCATTTTCACGTTCAAGTGCATACAAATGACAACCAAACACGAACAAAATATTCGCCAGCTCCACATCACCCTGTCGGCTTCGTTGGTGTGTCGGCTCCGGCTCAGTTTATTTAATTAAACCAAAAAATATAGTCTAAGCTTGGCTTGGTTGTCGAGTGTCGATTAGATCGAAGACATTTTCGCGTAACATTTAAAAGCTGTAGGCTTCTTTTCAGGAAATCGTGGTTATTATGTTGCATTTTCGCCATTTGGGCCTAGTTGGGATGGGGTGGGGTCGGATGGCGACGGGGTGGGGTGGGGTAGGATGGGGTGG